>PVJA010010264.1:0-57977 GCA_004027025.1 Myocastor coypus
CACCACCATGCCCAGTCTCAATCTTTGTCTCGGAGCACCCTGGGACAGGACTGGCACAGCATTCCCAGGATTGAACCCCGACCACTGCACCCTACCTCAGCAGGCACTTTAGTCCACTGAGCTATCTGTCCAGGCCCCAAATCAACTATTTTTAAGAGTCTGGAAACTACCCCAAAGTTTATACCAATCTGGGAGGTATTTATTTTTTGAAAAAGCCGGCCATTGCTAAAAAGAACAAGCCTCATGACATTTTTCCTGTTCATTTCACATTATTTTCTGTCCAGGTGAGGTAAGATTTTCCAGCCCTACATAACTAGAAAGGAAAACAATGAAGAGAAATGAGCAGAGCCTCAGCAACCTGCAAACACCAGCAAGCACACAGCTGCATACATAAAAGGAGAAGGAAGAGCCAGGGGAGGGGAAGGAATAGAAAAAAAAAAAATTTGAAGAAATAGTGGTTGAAATTTCTGCAACATGTATAAAAATCCATGAGGTCACATTTAAGAAGCTCAATGGACCCCAGGTGCAGTTATGCTATAAAATTCCTATTTCATGACAACAGTTAAATCTACTAGGCCAGGAAAGATACTGCTTCATATATCTGACTCCAGGCTCAGAATCATGGTATTGCAAATCACTTCATGCCTGCTCCACAGACAAAGTTGACAAATATAAACTACAGTTCATAAGATGTATTTTATATTTGCATTAGCCACGTTTAAATATTAACTTTCTGTATTTCTCTTTTGCCATCACAGTTCTAGGGTCCTACAAACCAATCAGAAAGTCAAAGGCTCATTGTTAGAAGTCCCAACAACTCAAGTGTTGTTTAATGATTACTGAATTTTTACAAAGTAGCACATTTAGTCCTCAGCTCAGGAATCACCTTCCTGACCTCCCAGGCCATATCCCATTTCTCCATTGCATATTCTTGAAGCATCATACACATTTCCATCACGAATCTCAATGACAATTACACAAAATGTATACTTGCGTCACTTATCTGATGGATATCTATTTTTCCCAAGAGCCTGTCACTCTTAACAGGAAAGAACAGATCTATCTTAGTTCCTCCATTGCATTCCTTAGGGCTTTTCCATATATACTAGGCAGTGTCTTACAATGAGAAGTTCTAATACTGTTTTATTTCCTTAACATATGTATTAGAATTGGCCAATATAAATTAAATGCACTTGCAATGTTAATGTTATGTGCTAGACTCTAAAAAGCCAACTGTATGTTACTTTTGAGATATAAGCAGAATCCCAGTGATCACAAAGTACCTGATTATGAGACATGGTCCCACGGCAAAAGGAAGGGCTTAAAACTATTAGAGCAACAGCTATTAGGAGGCCATGGGATTTTATTTATTTATTTATTCATTCATTCATTCATTCAGTACAGGGTCTCGCTACGCAGATCAGATTTGTTGTGATCCCCTTTTTTTCAGCCTCCCAAGCACTGGGATTACAGGAGCAAGCCACCATGCCTAGTCTCAACTGCCCTCTTAGTGTGCCACAGGGGTGGGTCCAGCACCACACGCTGGGATCGAACCCCAGCTTCTGTGCTCTCCCTGAGCAGGCATGATAGCCCACTGAGCTACCTGGCTGGCCCTCATGGCATTTTGATTGCAGTTTATCAACACTGAATATAGGAAATCAATGGTAAAACAACAGTTGAGTTTATTTGAAACATTTCATAGCATTCATACTATCTTTAGTCATAACTACATTCCACTCTTCCATTGGATAGATATTGTCTGAATACATCCTTCATTTCTGGAGGCACATTCTTATGGTTATTGTTAAATTTTGCACACTCTCTACAATAACCCTGGGAAACAAAAATGATTAATCTTGTTTCACAGTTGTACTTCAGAAAGATTAAGTAACTTGTCCAAGATAACCCAGCTAGCACAGCACTGAACTAAGACACCAACCCAGATCTATAAATACAGAGGCCAAAAAACCTCTCATTAATGAGTTATAGGTGTTCAAAATAGTATACATTCTCCAAAGGAGGCTTCACCACTCAAAGATTGCAATTACTGAATGAAGAAGGATGTTAATCATGAGATTTGTCCTTCCTGACGTCTCATTCAGCCCCAAAGAATAAATCTTTTTAAATTGTAGTCACTCTGTAAGAAGTCACACTCAAACATTTAAGAATTATTTGATAACCTGAGTTCTTTTGCCTTTTTGTTTTTAAACTTTATCTATTTATTTATGTTATCAGCCTGCCCTAGGGGTGGGCTGACTCAGCATGTGGTGCCGATGATCAAACTGCAGTCGCTGCGGTTCCCTAAGGTTGCCTAAGTAGGTACTTTAGAACACTGAGCTATCTCACCAGCCCAACCTGAGTCCTTTTGCTTTGTTCTATTTTTTAAAAATTTCTTTCTAAAAGCTAAAACTCTGAGTAGTCTTACTGTCTTGGTTTGTGTCTATTTATCTCCCTAAGCCTCATGCAGTCATGGGGTGGCTTCTAGAGTCTGTGATTAATTCATGACCCAATACTGGGATTATGGGTATGAGTGCTACCCCTGACCTGGGGTGGATAGCTTGAATACAATGTGGGGAGGGGAGAGAGGCTAGCTAGGTGCCATAATCCATGTCTCTCCTTTTGGCTCTTTGCTGTTTGCTGCTGCCATGAATGCCAGCCCTCTGCCGTGTGCGACTCTTCAGTCTACACTCATTCAGCCAAGTATAGACTGAAACCTCCACAAACTGTGAGCTAAACAAACCTTCCCTTCCTTAATTTTGGGTGTAGGATATTTTGTCCCACCAAGGAGAGAAAAGGAGCTGGGGCACTTACTCATTAGGGCACTGTGTCTTAGTTATTCAAATTTGGAGAAAGCACATCTCTAGAAGTAAATAATACTTCTAGAGTGAAATTTTCCCCCAAAGAAAAGTTGCCAATGTAGGGTACAGAATAAATATAATAAATATATTTTTCAAGGAGTATCTTATTTTTAAAATTAAAGTGTACTCTTTGATCAACTCAGCACTAATATACTTTGGTCTTCACATGTACAAACTTCCAGACATTAGTTTGGCACATAATGACACACACCCCATGTACTCCTCATGCCTCCCCGGGCAGCACATTTGATGTGCTCCATCCATTTGTAAATCTAGGATATCTTTATTATGTATGTTTTCAAAAATGAAAGGATATAACTCTCATTTTATCAGAAACTTTGTAACAATTATAACTTTACTCTCCATAAACTCAAAATGCAGTTATAGATTAAAATAAACTAATACATGCATGACTCCAAAAATAGAGCTGGGGATATAATGTGAAGCAAGTCAACATGGTCACTGAGTCTACAGAACATTTCCTATCCCACAGATAAAGACTTCTTTCATTTGGGCAATGGAGTAAAATTCTCAAGTACCTGATCTGGCTGCCCCTGGTTCCCTCTCTGGAAACACCTCCAAAGTGAGATCTCCCCCAGGGCACAAGCACAAGGAGGATGTCTCTTGTGGGTGTTGTTTGTTGTTAGCAGCTTTTCAAAGAGAGTCATCCTCACGCCATCTTTCTCAGAGGCAGGTGTCAGGGGCCCAACTAATCAGCTCCATCCTCCCTCTCTCCTTCCTTCTTTTTTCCTTCTTCCTTCTTTCCATCCTTCCTTGAATCACACCATACCAAACTCCTCAGAGTGGCTCATATCCCACATCTTCTATGTAGATTTCTATGTCTTTGGAGCCACAGTTCCCTTAGCAGCCCCCCCCCACAAAAAAAAAAAATAGTTCCCTAAGTTCTGCAAGTAAAACTCAAAAGTGTTAGACCCTATTTTTAAACAATTTATGGGGTAAGGGGGAAGAAATTCTCGGCCTAAAGAAAAAGCAGTACCTCCTACACGCTCTCCAGTGTCATCATGACTCATCCCGTCCTTGGGGTTTTGGGCCTTCACAGCCTGGCCCCGTTTCCTTAAAAACCCTAAACGACAGTGAATCATCATTCTTTGAATCTGATTAGATGTTGGGAAATAGCCAGAGTCAAGATAACAAAGGAATGCTTGACCAAACAGGATAGTTGTTTTATACAGGCTAAAAAATTAAATACAAAAGAATGGGTCTTGTGTGTGTGTGTGTGTGTGTGTGTGTGTGTGTGTGTGTGTGTGTGTCACAACTGGCTCCAACATTGATTACAAAAGACAAAGAGCTTCAAAAATACATTGCTTGGGGCTGCGGTGATAGCTCTGCAGTCTAAGTACCTGCTTGGCCAGGGCAAGGACTCAGGTTTGATCCCTAGTACTGCATGCTATGCCAGGCCCAGAACCCCCAGCATGCTGTATAAGCCACCAAATCCAGGCATGGTGGCACTTGCTCGTAATCCTAGAGCTGGGGAGGCTGAAACAGGAGCATAAGTATGAGTTTGAGCTGCATAGCAAGACTGTATCAAATAAGTAAATAAATGATTTAAATTAAAAAAAATCAGTTCTTGAGTCAGGGATATAGCTCAGCAGCATAAATGTCTGTCTCACAAGCACAAGGCCCTAAGTTTGATCTCAGTACTGAAAAATAAAAAATTACTTTTGTACAATGCCACTGCAAAATGTTTCAGTTATGTGGGGCTAATGATTACAAAACATCAAGGATCACTTAGAAAGGCACATGTGTAAGTTACTGAGTTACAGACACATAAGTAAACATATTTAGGGTGTGTTGTACATGTATGTCTTGCATATGCGTGTATATGCAATCCCATTTGTTTTTTAAAGACTGTGGTTGTACCTACATGGTAAAGCACTTACCTAACATCCCAAAGCTCTAGTGTAGTTCCCTGTATGGTAAAAAGAAAAGAAGCTTGGCGTGGTGGTGCACGCCTGTAATCCCAGCACTCGGGAGGCTGAGGCAGGAGGATCGGTGTAGGTTTGAGACCAGCCTGGGCTACAAAAGTGAGCTCAGGGCCAGCCTGAACTGCATAGTGAGACCCTGTCTCAAAAAAGCCAAAAAAAAGAAAAGAAAGCAGATGAAAATCCACTTCAATCATTCCCATTATCCTATTCTTTATTATTTTGTTGCCTAAATTGTTTCTTGATAATACATTTTTTACTTTTATTTAATTTTTTTTTTTTTTTTTTTTTTTTTTTTTTTTTTTTTTTTTTTTTTTTTTGTATTTTAGGAAAGGGTCTAAAGGGTGTTCAAGGTCTCACTACTAGACCGGCCTCATGATGATCCACCTGTTAGCAGCCTCCCAAGAGCTGGGATTACAGGCGCGCACCACCATGCCGTCTCAATTGCCAGCTGCCCTCTCAGCACACCCCAGGGGCCAGGCCGACACTGCAGGCTTGGGGATCAAACCCCCAGTGCCTGTGCCTGCTTGCAGGCACTTTAATCAGCTGAACTATTTGGCTAACCCTATCTTGATAATATATTTGATAATATGAGGAATCTCTTTTTGTTATTACACAGTTAAGAATATCATTTGCTGCTTGTAAATATGATTTTGGTTTCTCTGAGTGTTGTTTACAGTGACAGGAGTGGATGCCTCAACGGGGTCTGCTATTCTGGGTTAGAGGCCAACTGCATAGCATGTTCTTCTGGTCCTTCCAAAATCCTTTGTTGCCGTTGCAGCTGAAATGTGTGGCTGCCGTGTGCTGGGCTACTGAGCTGCTTCACTTACAGCTGCTGCACATCCTGGCACCTCTTGGCATGGATGGAACCTCCCACCCCGCTCCCTGCTGGGTCCACCTGTTAGCCGGGAGGGTCTGAGGGTGACAGTTAGCCTGCAAGCTCAGCCTGACACTTTAGGCAGAAGTAGAAGAGAACAAAAGGAAGGGATAGATCTGTGGGAAACGCCCCATGTAAAGCCCTCATTATCTCTCCTCCACTGTATGTGAAACTGAGAAACCCCACAGTGTTTTGTCAGCTGGAAATTAGGCTCCATGCTTCTACAGCAGCTTTGCTTTTGAACCCAAGCAACTCCAACTTTTATAATCAGAATGGAAGAAACTGGAAGATTCATACCAGGACGTTCAGTTTTGTCTCACACAACCGCTTTTCTAACAGAACTATTCCATCAGGGCAGTTTTGAAAGAAACAGACCCGATGTCCACCAATTTAGCCTCTTCAAGTTCCAAGAGGGGACATTCCCTTTCTCAGGACAAGAGGGCAGTGGGGCATGGACCCTGGGTGAGCAGCCAGAGGCAGCATGGCCAGCCTCTCTGCCAGCGCTCCGCTCTTGCCTTCTGCATTGCTCTGATTCTCCACTTTCCTACTTCGTTTCACTGCAAATGTGAAATGTAAAGTTGGGCCACCGCAAGTTCTGTGGGTGAAAGGAAATTACCTACACCATCGCCAACACTAATTTTCAAATTAATAGACATTAGAGGAATATCACATTTTTCTTAAAATGGACCCTTGGGAATCAGCAACAGAAGAGATAAGTGAGAAATCATGTTTCCCACAAAAAATAAGATCAATCAAACAAGCACTCTGGGTGCCAAGCATACTCTGATTGAAGCAAGAAGACAGCAGTGTAAGATATTGGTTTAGGCATACACTTGTACTTTTAAAATATAAGTTAAAGACATTTTTATGCAATCTGCATTCAGTTCTGAAAGCTCTGATTGGTTTGAAGTAATGTCCTTTTAAACCTTCCTATTAAAGTCAGACAGGGGGGCCCAGCTGGATGGCTCAGTGGTCTACAGCACCTGCTTAGGAAAGCTTGGGCGGCTGCAGGGACCGCGGTTCGATCCCCGGCATCACATGCTGCGCCAGCCCTGCCCTCAGGGCAGGCTGAGCTGGCCATAAAAATAAATAAATAAACAAACAAAAGTTCTGAAACAAGAAAAAAAAAATTAAAAAAAAAGTCAGACAGGATGACCTCATATTAATTTTGTAATTGCTGTTAAAATTCTGGCCATCTGGGAAAACAGTGGACTTTTCTGGTTTTCTAGTTTGGGGGCATTTCTTACCTCTAATATTTAAAAAATCTTAATGTGAGAAAAAGTGGTAAGTCCAACTTTGTATTTTTCACAAAGAAGTTTCAAATCACATAATATATAAAGAACTCAGACTTTGGATTTAGATCATTTGTACTTAGTATTGGTGTAGCTCTGGGCAAATTAATTATTTTGAATAGGAAGCAGTGTGTATTATGTAGGATGGTTGTGAGGTTTTAGAAAGACAAAGTAGATACAAAACCAGTGTGAATCTGTTAAAGAGAATCTAATAACTATTTTCTTAGGAAATATAAAGCTGCAACAAGTAAAAATTACTTCGCATATTTTCTGAAAATCATCTAACCTTACTGAAGGAGTAAAGTAGGCATCAACTCAATAGACAGCAGATATAATATCAGCGGCAGCACTGGCAGGTGATGCGTTTTGTCCAGGCCAGAGCACCAGTAAACAAAGTAGTTAGTTCGCAGTTAACTCAAAATCACCATGACTACAAGAAATGTATATGTAATGAATCATTGGTCTAAAAAGATGTATGTTAATGAAATCAAAAGGATGGAAAAATAGTGAGTAGAAAAATAGAAACAATTAGTAATTACATTGGAATTCTGAAGACACTGCCCATTAACATGAGCATTTTGAGTGTGGTTTAAGTAGAAATGTCTGTAAATACACTCTTCCTGTAGCATTTTTATTTTAAAATAACAATAGCCAGTTCTTAATTTCCCCAGATCTTTTTGTCATGGTCTCCTAGAAATGATGATAAGTTTGTCTTTTGTTGAATGCTAACTACAGACGTTTGGGCTTTGGATTTGCAAACTGTTTTTAAATTGTAAAATCAGTCTAATGATTCTTTCCTTGAAATTTTGAACAGTTTAAGTAATAACACTAATCACAAATATGAATGAGCACGAAAGCCATTTTATTCAGCCAAGTCTCCTGTCTGCTTTGTGCTGGTAAACTGCAGGGGCAGAAATAAAAGCTCTCATTTGCTTTGGAAATCATGCCAGGATGTGAATCCTCCCACCATGGCTGATGTCAAGCTACCAACAGTTTAATTGCCCACTCATAAAATTTCCATATATTTAACAACCTGAGCCAGGGAGAGTTCCAGTATGCACTGCCTCATACTGTTTGACAAAAAGGACTTAGGCGAGGGGCAAGTGCAGGAAGAGGGAGCTGGAAGGAGCCGGTTATACAACGAAGTCTCAAACACGTAGACAGATGATCTGTAGAGAGCATTTCTAACTGAGTTTCAAACTGCAAAGGATTCCTCCATTGCAAAAACACTCTCTCTTATGTGACAAGGGAAGCAATGGCCAAATGTCATCAGGCAGGATAAAGACCTGTCATGTCCAACAGATCCTGCCTTTCATGGTCAGTTCCTGTAATATCTCCCCTCTGCCTGCTACTGGTCTCTTACACTCTGACTCCAGTGCATTTCCTCCCTTTTGCTTTTCTTGTTTTTTTTTTTTTTTTTTATTAATGTTAGTGAGAAAGAAATAACAATGAGACAGTTTCAAAACATGTTAGCAGGACAATTACAATAATTAATACATGGCATATTCTTGTCTTCGTAGTAGTTATTTAGAGTACAAGATTCAGACATGATATCTTGTCTAAGCACTATTAGTACAAATCTTTCTTCTCATTAAACTAAGAGAAAGTATATATATATATATATATATATATATATATATATATATATGTATGTATAGCTGATAGATAGATAGATAGATAGATAGATAGATAGATAGATATTCCACTAGTGAATCTTAACTAATAAATATTCAGACAAGGGTCTTCTCTATAGAATTTATAATAAACTAAAAAACACTAGGGCCCCCAAATTTAAAGACCCTATCCAGAAATGGGCATCTGAGATGAACACACACCTCTCAGAGGAAGACATACTAGAAGTTAATAAATACATGAAAAAAGGCTCCACATCACTAGCCATCCATGAAACACAAGTCAAAACACTGACATACATTTTGCTTTTGTCTGATTTTTTCTGTCTCTTCTCTCTCTCTCTCTCCTTGTTCCTTCTCTTCCCTCTCTCTTCTCCTGTCCTCCCCTTCCCTCCTCCCTCCTCCCTTCTTCTCTCCTCTCCCCTTCCTACCCATCACCATCTTTTGTAGCATTCTTATTTTACAAATAAGGAGTCCAGGTCCCAAAAAGCCTAAGTAACTTTCCTAAAGTCACCTTCCTTGAAGAGCCCTGTGTGTTTCAGACCAGGAACCAAGACCAAGAGGTATAGCTTATGGTAGAACCGGAAGATGCTTGGCTCTTCCAAAACATTTGTGAAGTGATTAAAGAAATGAAAGCATTTCTGAAGCAGGGTAAATTATCCTGAGGAACCATATCCAATGAAGGGAGCTCTAGCATCTATCTCTGGTCAGGGCAAAGAAGGCAGAGATGGACGTCAGAGATGGAACTTCAGTTTTAAATCATGATCCAAAAGGCCACTGGTATTTCTGGATAGACATCTTTTTATTTTAATCAAATGAAATCTCAGAGGCTTTTCAGGTATGCTTTCTTAAGCAAATTTGATCATTTGATCTTAAACAAGAATATGATCTGAAGCAGCAATTGATGATTTAGAAGCACACATTTAGTGGCACTCTTCTAGGTTTTCCATAGAAGCTAGTATGATAATGGAGATAGCTAAAATTTGATTATTACTGCATGCCTTAGTACACACAGCACAAAGTACCTCCTTAGATAATAAATGTTAGTATATGCGCTGCCAAAGTGAGCACCCTTAAGTAATAAAAACATTTAGGGTCTATGTGTTCCATGCCATATTTTACTGTCAATTTTTAATTATTTTTAATTTATCCTCTTGTTTGTTCTTTTGTGACAGGGGCTTGCCATGTAGTTCAATCTGGCCTTGAACTCACGTGTAGAGTAGGATTCCCTCAAACTCCTAGTGATCTTCCTCACTCAGCCTCCCAAGTGCTGTGATTATAGCCATGGGCCACCATACCTGGTCCTGATTCTCTCTTTTTTTTTTTTTTTTTTTTTCTGTCTTTTTGAGACAGGGTCTCGCTATGCAGTTCAGGCTGGCCTTGAGCTCACTTTTGTAGCTCAGGCTGGTCTCAAACTCGTACCAATCCTCCTGTCTCAGCTTCCCGAGTGCTGGGATTACAGCTGATTCTCAATGTTTAAGTATTTTCTGGATTTCACTATGTTGTTTTGTTTAATCATAACTAGTCTTGTCTTGGGGACAGTGAAATGTTTAATGACATGTGAGCCCTTAAATATGAGAGATATTCCACAAATAGGGCACCCTTCCACGGTCAGCAATTAACCAATCTAGCTGGGCATGGAGGCCAATACCTGCAATCCCAACAGTGAGGGGGAAGGAGGGCTATTGGATACCATGTTTGTTTTTCATTCTGTAGAGATGGAAATTGAAATGTGTAGGAAAGTCCAGAGAAAACAAGTTCAGATAGCTAGGAAGAGGCAGATTTCAGACTTGAATGAAATATCTCTAATTCCATAGATAATGATTTTGATCACTTGTTTCAGAAAATAATCCTAGGTATGCAAATTTTTTCCTAATACTTCATGATTCATGATACTGTAGTCTATGACCAAAGAGGGCATTTTACATGACTGAGTAGTATTAGTCAAGCTATCTCTGCAAATCTGTTTAAATGTTAGGCTGTTGGTTCGGGACTTTGCTGTTGAGAGTATGATTTTCAACTTTAAAAATGCCTTAGAACTATACAGATCTCATTTCAGGTGAGGAATGACTAGGGAATTAACTCAGGAACACAGAGATTCTCCAAAGCAGATAAAGCTTTAAAAGACAATCCAAGAATAACTCTTTGCCACCTTGTATTTCTGAAGTGTGAAACAACCTCTTGCCAGATCCTCTGAACAAATCTGTGAAAAATCAAAGGACATATTCTGGTAGGATTTCTTCTGCCATTAGAGCTATACTGAGCTGCAGAAAATTCTGGTTGAAGTGTTTCACTGTTCCAAAAGGAAACAGCTGGTCTGTGGTATAAAAAGCAAATTGGTGAATAAAATTCACACTTTTCAAAATGTGTGAACATTGGTGGCTTTTTTTTTTTCAGTAATACTTTCTTCTAAAGCTAAAGCAGGGAGGTAAAGTGACTTTTTAAAAAATCTTATTTAATTTAAAAATCTGTCATTTCTTGGTAAAATATGGTGTTTACAGTGTTGTATAGACAGGGTTAGCATGTGTATGTGTACACACACATCACATACACAAATATATACTGCCCTTCTATCTTCCAAGACTATGAAGTAAAAAAAAAAAACAAAAAAACTCTGACTTAAATATAGACCTAATTTAACTATGAAATCTTGGTATGAGAGACATAAGTTGCTGAATACAGAGAATTATTCACTTGCAAAATGTTTCTGAACTCAGTATCTAATAATTCATGTATTATTTAGCCTAAATTTAAAATTGAGATTATCATACTCAGTACTAGATTTTATACAATCTTACTTCAAGTATATGACTTCAATCATATTGAAGTAAAATAACTAATTATATAAAACTCAGATTGTCCCTTAGTTCAATAAGATGATTATACTTAAATCACTTCACCTATTTTGTTCAATGTATTTCAGGAATGGTAAAAATCACCCACAACACAATTTTCTAGATGGTTTATTCAATATTATTTAGCATTTTTTAGCTTTAAATAAGTCTTACAACAACAAAATAGATATATAGCCATTGTTTGCCAGATATTTGCTATGAAAATTCAGCTATTTTAAAGTGCCTGCAAATAGGCTCAGGGTTCTGAGGTCTGATCCCTGGTCCTGCCCTGCAAGCCTTGCCCCGGGGGCACACTAAGATGGCAATTGAGACTGGGCATGGTGGTGGGAGCCTGTAATCTCAGCTCTTGGGAGGCTGTAAACAGGCAGATCACAATGAGTCCAATCTAGTAGAGAGACCCTGAACACCCTGTAGACTCTTCTCTAAAATATATGAAAAGAAGAAAGAAATTCAGTTACATTTTTGAATAAGTAAATTTTATTTTTAGAATAATTTTAGATTTACAAAAGAACTGCAAGGGGAGTATGCAGGTTCCTTTATTACCCACACTATTTTCCCTACTATTAATATTTCTATGACTATTATAGTGCATGAGTCAATAGACTTTTTGCAGTTCTTTTCACCCCAAAATTTACTAGTAATTGAGAAATATAAGTTTTATGTAACTACAATGTACAATGTAGAATTCTGATATATGCTTAAATTGTGTAATGATCAAGAGAAGATAACAAAGATATTTATTACTATACACTTTATGGTAAGAACATTTAAGATTTACTAGCAGCAAGTATCCAGTATACACTGTTATAATATAACTATAGTCACTGGGTGGTACATTTGATTTCGATAACTTATTTATCTCTTGAAAAGTTGTAGCCTTTGACAGCAGTTCTTCAGCATCTACTCACTGTAGTCTGGCCCCAGGCACCACTTTTCTTTTATGAATATGACTATTTTACATTCCACATATAAGTGACATCAGGTGGCATTTGTCTTGCTGTGCCTGGCTTATTTTACTTAGCTCAGTGTCCTCCAAGTTCATCTATGCTGTCGCAAGTGACAGGATCTCCTTTACAAAGGATCTCTTTACAAATAGTATACCATTATGTGTCTATGTAGCACAGTTTTTTTGTCATCTATTTATCTGTCATTGTCACTTAGGTTGATTTCATATTTTGAGTATTGCAAATAATGCTACAATGAACATAAAAATGTAGACATTTCCTCTGGCTCCCATCCAGTAGTAGCACTGCTAGATTACATTGTTTTATTTTTAATATCTTGAGGAATATCTACATTGTTTCCATAATAGTTATATGAATTTAAATTCTTAACAACAATGTATAAGGTTTCCTTTTTTCTACATCTTTCCCAATAATTATTTTTTGTCTTTTTTTCTTATAGCATCCATTCTAACAAGTATAAGATGATATTGTTATTTTAATTTGCATTTCTCTGATGCTTAATGGTACTGAGTATATTTTCTTACACCAGTTAGACATGTGCTTATCCTCTTTACAGATTTTTTATTATTTATTTTAAATCATATTAATTGTTTTCTTATTTTTTGAGTTCCTTTTATATTTTTGCATATTAACGTCGACTTAGACATACAGTTTGTAAATATTTTCTCCACCCATAGGTTGTCTCTTCCCACTGTTGGTTACTTCCTCTGCTGTGCAGAAGCCCTGCACCCTTACCCCATATTACATACAAAATTCAAAATGTATTAAATGTATTAAAGATTTACACGTAAGACCAGAAGTTATAAACATACTAGAACAAAACATAGAGGAAGAACTTTTTGACAGTGGTCTAATCCTGGGGGCCCGGCGGGATGGCTCAGTGGTCTAAAGCGCCTGCTTGGGAAAGCTTGGATGGCTTCAGGGACCGCGGTTCAATCCCCGGTACCACATGCTGCGTCAGCCCTGCCCTCGGGGCAGGCCGAGCGGACCATAAAAATGAGTGAATAAAGAAACAAAGGTTCTGAAACAAGAAAATAAACAAACAAACAAACAAATAAATAAATAAAAATAAACAAATGTACCAGTGTTAATATACTGCTAGTAACTATAAAGTCCAATTTTAGCCACATTTTCTTGGTTTTTAACTTAAGTGCCAAGTGCCGAAGTAATTTTCTCTGCTATAGAACCTCATCTGTGACACCGCAATCATATTTAATTATCATGTCTCAATGAGCTCTTCATGCTTATGATGGTTTCTTAGACTTTTCTTGATTTTGTTAACTCTGGCAATTTTAAAGAGTACAGAGGAGGCATTTATAGGCTGTGTGTCTCTTTCAGAATTTTCTGATGATTTTATCTAACTATACTAAATTTATATGCTCCTGAGAGGAAGACTATAGGGCAAGGTGGCATTCTTATAACGTTAAATATAGATTGCCAAGATTGCATAGTATTAATAAGACTTACTGCCGGGCGTGGTGGCTCATGCCTGTAATCGCAGCACTTGGGAGGCTGAGGCAGGAGGATTGATGTGAGTTCGAGACCAGCCTGGGCTACAAAAGTGAGCTCAAGGCCAGCTTGAACTGCATAGCAAGACCCTGTCTCAAAAAAGACAAAAAAATAATAATAATAATAAGACTTACTATGAATGTTGCCCATGGCCACCTTGCTTTTCAACAGGAAAGTTAAGGCTTCATTCTGCTTTTCATACTGTACTCTTCGAAATGAAGTCCGTATATGAAACCCACATTAGGGAGGGAGGAGTAATACACCACCTCCTTGAGGGCAGAATGTCTACATAAATTACTCGGAGTTCCTCTACACTGGAAATTTTGTATCTTTCGGCATTTATCTGTTAAATTGTCATTTTTGGTAGTATGTATTTATTTCCTACTTAGGGGCACAATCTAAGGTGGTTTTAATGGGCTGCTCAAATAGCCCCTAGTTGGGTGCTGAGAGCTTTTGTATTCCTTGGTTTGGCCCTTTCATGTGTCTGCATAATTGTGAGTTTGTTCATTTCTGCCTTTTGAGAACCTGCTTATCTCCTGGTGCTTCAAGCTCATCTTGTACATTTATCACTTATCCTAGAATTTCTCCAAAGACCTCTGGTTCCGGTTCCTTTTTATTAATCTACGGTATTAGACACCAAGATCTGGGCACTAGGTATGTTCCTGGGTATGGGAGCACTAATTGCTTGTAGGCTTTCTCAACTAACAGATCAAAGAATCTGTATATATACACACACATATATAAATATTTCTATATGTAACCATCTGTCTATACTAAAGTAAACTTGAGTTCATACTAATGTCTCCAACTATAACTTGTAACTAAAACACCATTTTAGTCCCATTTATCTGTAAAATTCAAGCCCTACAGTGAGAAATCTGGTTCCCAATATCTGTCACCCATTTACTTAACTGTTTAGCTTAAGTATACATGTCCAGTGGCTTCAGAATTGTTAATTCATGCTCCCATCAAAAACACTTTGTAGAGGGAATGGGGAGACAGCTCAGTGGAATAAACACTTGCCTGGCAAGCTCAAGGTCACAAGTTCAATTCCCAGTCCTGCAAATACACTTTGTCATACAAGACAAGGAAAAATGCCATAGGATTGACCTGCTACAATTTAGTATATACTTAGGTTTCTAAATTTCTGTGTAAGAACTGTAACCATTTTTTAAAAATCACATTCTATAGGGAGTTATTAGAATATCAATGATTGATGGAAAATATCAGTTCCATGTTAAGTTTAAGGCATTTAATATTCAGAAAGACAGTGAAGCAAAGCTCAAGTACTTATGTTATAGAGTAATAGTAGCACTAAGCTTCTCTTTTGCGGGGTTAACAATTTCAGTTTGCAGACCAAAAAATTAGTGAAAAAGAAGGGCTACAAGGACAGCCAATATTTTGGCCCTAGTCCTTCAAGGTCAGTGAGGACTCTGAACACAAGAGAACCTGTACTGTAACATCCTATAACTCAGTGGTGTCCCAAATTTTCTGTCCAGGGAGATTATGGAGCCACAGAGGAAAGGGATTGACAATGTATAGTGTGCCTAAGGAGAGTCACCTAGAGGGAAAACATTCTCTCAGGTTTTCACAGAGAGCAAACTGGCCAAGCAATGGCTGTGCCTCATCCAGACAGCTGACACTGACAAAAGATCTACAAAAATCTGTACATGGTTTGAAGGTAAATCCTGAGGGGATTTGACTGACCTTGTCAGAGACAAATGTTACATGTTTTGTTACACAGGTCTTGCTTTAACTTGGCCTTAACCATCCAGCAGAAAAGTATGGCCACAAGGCACAAAAAGTAAAGCCAGATTAGTATGCTGAGATGTAAAATGCTCAAGTCAACAGCTTCCAACATTGCCAGTTCTGCTGATAACCCAGTAGTATTATGGAATATTGGACTATGCATACAACTACTTTCTCTTAGCTCAATGAGAAGAAATATTTGTACCAATAGTGTTCAGAAAAGTTATCATGTCTGAAACTTGTACTCTAAACAACTACTATGAAGACAACAATATGCATCATATCAATTATTGTGACAATATGCATCATATCAATTATTGTGACAACCTACTAACGTGTTTTGGAATTGTCTCATTGTTATTCCTTATTAAAAGTAATAAAAATAGATTAAAAAATAAAAAGAAAAGAAAGCTAAATGTATTAGTCTGCTTCAACTTATTATAGACTGCAGACTATTTAATATACAATTATATTTTATTTCAAATTTCTAAGCATTCTAATCATTGTTGATCTCTGACCAGGGAGTTTATTCAGGGTGCTTAGAACACACACACACACACACACACACACACACACACACACACACACACACACACATGCACGCATACGAATACATCCACCTAGACTTAAATCCATCCACTATAGTGAATTTTTTATATAAATCTAATGTTAGCATATTTCACATTTTAGCTTCTTGCAATAAACTATTTTTTCAGGAAAAAATATGTATTAGAATATAAACTACTATCTCAGAGATGTCTTTTCATACAAAGATTTTAACTACAGTCTTCTCTTTCTACATATTTCAACACAAAAGCAAGGGAAGTATCTCTGCTTCTCCCATCACAGGAACAATTTAAGTTGGAGACTGGACTAAAAATGGGCAAGCAAAGTATTTTATTTATTTATTTATTTATCTATTTATTTATTTTATTATGGCCTGCTCAGCCTGCCCTGAGTTGGGGCTGGTGCAGCATGTGGTGCTGAGGATCTAACCGCGGAGCCTCGGTTGCCTAAGCTTTTCTAAGCAGACACTTTAGACCACTGAGCCATTGTGCTGGTCCCTGAGCAAAGTATAAAGCCAGACCTTTGCTTCAGTGGCTCAGGATTTCACTCCATAAAAGGTTAGTGACACAGAAAACAAAGATTTACCACCCATAATGGAATAGTTGGCATCTTGTCCAGTTTTGAATATAGATTGAGGATGATCACTGCATAATTGTTACAAATGATTTCCAAGCATTAGGATGTGCTTGGACTTTCTCAGACATTAATATGAATGTGTTTATTTACTTCTTAGACAATATAGTAGAGGTAAAATTCCTTTCATGAATTTCTTCTTTTCACTGAAATCTGATTGAAAGAAGAGAAACTGGCTTATTAACTTGGTGAACAAAGTGGTAGCCAGATTTGTAAGCACAACCTCAATTTACAAAGTGCCAGTTACTGCACCTAACCTCAGTAAGCATCTTCAACCTCCAATCCAAGTGCAAGTCATGGCTCCTCTGCTGGGGCGGCTCCCAACACTGCTTCAAAATACACAGAAGAAAGTCTGAATGTGGATGTTGCAATCAGGACTCATAAAGGGCACAAAATACCACAAGCTCATAAAACGTCACTAAACATGAAAGTTGACTTACCAAGCCAGAGAGTTTCAGAGGCCTCCTTCTCATAGATATCTAGCCAGTGCACTCACAAGAGCTGAGACTCATCTAATCTGCCTCTCGGAGTAATGAAGAAGAACATGACAGACACTCAGAGGCATTCATTCCAATGGAAGTCAAAGCAAGAAACATAAAGAGGCCGGGCGTGGTGGCTCACGCCTGTAATCCCAGCACTCGGGAGGCTGAGGCAGGAGGATTGGTGCGAGTTCGAGACCAGCCTGGGCTACAAAAGTGAGCTCAAGGCCAGCCTCACTGCATAGTGAGACCCTGTCTCAAAAAGACAAAAAAAAAAAGAAACATAAAGAAGTTATTTTATCTATTCTATTGCATTTTCATGTACTTTTTTCTAAATGAGTTTCAGTGAGAGTAGTTGCAATAGATTTATTTATTTATTTATTTATTTATTTATTTATTTATTTGCAGAACCAGGGTTCAAACTCACAACCTTGCACTTGACAGGCAGTCACTGTGCCATGGAGCTATCTCCCTGGCCCCTAGTAGATTTATTATATTCTAACACACAATTCATGAGATTAGTCATTCACTTTCTTCCATAAAACCAATTATTTATTAATTCATATTAAATTTGTGGCCTTCTTAACAATTAGATAAATATTATACTTTATAAACTTTTTTGTATTTTAATTAATTGTATAGCAGTGAAATAAGAGAGCTACTGATATTTTAAAACTATGCTTGGAATAACATTTGGAAAGCATTAGAAAGAAAGGATATAATAGATTATAGCATCTATGAAGGTAATATAAAAAGTAAATTTGTGAACATTTAATTGATCACAGAAAATGTCAACTTTCTCAGAGTTAAGAAAACATAGTATGCCCATAAAAAGGAATAGGATGTTTTGAAAACTGAGCCCCAAATAATTAATAAAAGACTCTTAGAACACTCGGGAATTTTTCAAAAAATGAAAATCAAAAGAGAAACTCTATTGGAAAACAAAATTCAATTTATTTCCCAGGAAGTAGGAAAAAATTTTAAAAGAACATAAGAGAAAATATGAAAAAGTGACAAAGACCAATGCAGGAATTTCTGCAGCTGATTTATACAAGTTTTTATGGAGAGAAAACAAAGAAGAAATTAGCAAAAACTACAAGAAAAAAATAAGACACCAATAGGGTAATCATCTTAAGATTTCAAAGGCCTAGTAAGTACTGGATGCACTAATGATAAATGATTCACAAAAAGATTTTTAAACAGTCCAAAGAGAAACATATCACAAAAAATAGTTTAAATAGGAAGAAATGGGGGAGATTGACATTTGATTTTTCAACTGAAACACAGGATCTATAAGACCATCAATATTCTGATAAGTGATCTTAAAATACATAAGTATGGTGAGAAAAGCATTGAAGTTTGCAAATGTATAAGTTCTTAAAATTTTATAGTACATGCATCTGCTATTAGGAAAAGAGCAGAAAAATTGCTCCAAAGAAAAGTAAGACCTCAAAAAAATTAGAAACTAGAAAAGGTGAGACATGAAAGTGATAAAGGGAAAAGCCAAGAACTCAGCCTGAACTAACGGACAGGTCAGAGGCTTCCAGGAAAGCCTTCCCAAACAGATGTAATAGGTAGATCTTCTGATACAGTTAAGGATTTCGAAAATAACATGATGACTTTTTAATATATATTACCAAGCACTTAGAGAGATAGACAAAAAGTAAACACATTTTTAAAAGTGAAGCAATTAACTCACGCTAAAAAGAACAAATTGTGTAATAAATGCAACAATAATACAAACTGACTATCCTAATTCTTATCTAAAATGCATGAGGCCAGAAGTGTTTCATATTTCAAGTCTTAAAAAAATGTTGAACTATTTGGATTTATATAATAAGGTATCTTGTACTGAGACCCAAGTGTAAACATGAGATAAATTCATCTTTCGTGTATACCTTACACATTGAGCTCAAAGGTAATTTTGCACATTTTATGGTCACTGTGCATTGATTGTGTTCAGTCACACGAGGTCACATGTGGGATTTTCCACTCGCAGCCTCATGTCAGTGCTCAAAATGCAGATTTTGGAATATGTCTGACTCTGGATTGTTAGATAAGGGATGCTTAACCTTTAGTGCACTGCTTCATTCAGCACCAAACATGTAAACAGAGGCCTTGGAGCTAGCTCAGAGGTCTAAGTACCTGCCTAGAAAGTGCAAGGACCTGAGTTTGATCCCTGGTACTACAAGCTGTGCCAGTCCTGGAGCCCCAGGTGCAACGTGGTAGCACCAAAACAAGATGTGGTGCTGCCCGCCTGTAACCCTAGCACTGGAGAGGCTGAGACAAGAGGATCACTAAGAGTCTGAACTATGATATCAAACCCTGTATCAAATAAATAAATAAACTCATAAAATAAATAAAAATATAAACACTATTGCTTAATAAAATGTTTGATATGTATCCAGGGATTGATGGAGACAAACTGCATATATAGTATATAAAGATATAAAAAGATGAATTTTTTTTTTTTGTCTTTTTGAGACAGGGTCTCGTTATGCAGTTGAGGCTGTCCTTGAGTTCACTTTTGTAGCCCAGGCTGGTCTCGAACTCGCACCAATCCTCCTGCCTCAGCCTCCCGAGTGCTGGGATTACAGGCATGAGCCACCACGCCCGGCTAAGATGAATTTTTTATTCACCAATGTGTCAGCTACTTTTCACTCATTGGTGGGAAAAACTACCCGATACCCAAAATTAAGGAAGGAAGGGTTTATTTAATTCATGGTTAGTTGAGTTTTCAGTCCACAGTCAGCTGGCTCAGAGGCAGAGTGGCACATGGCAGAGGGCAGCAGTTCATGAAGGTAGAAAGCAGCAGAAGCACAGCAGGCAGCAGCAGCTGCAGTTCTATGAAGCCTCTCTCCCCTCCTTATAAGCAGGCTACCCTGGAGTGGGATGCAGAACTCATACCATGTCCATGCTCTCCTCTTGCATAGGATGAGGATGTTTACAAAGTCAGAATCCTGGCTCTCTGCTGAGCCACTTAAACTTTTAAACTTCTCAAGCTGACACAATGTGTCAACCAGTACAACCAAGCAAGTAAAAAATAATATATAAACTTGATTCATCAAAAAAATGATGGAATACACATAATTCTTAAAAATGTAAGGAAGTATTCAAAATAGCTTTAAAAATAGAAGTCTGGGGAATAGAATTTGCATAGAATCGTTTTATTTCTAAGTATATATATTTATTATTTTGCTAGAAATAAAAATAAATATATTACAATATGATCAAATTGTTTTTAGAAGTAGTAACAATATTCTATTTTTTAATCTGAGCAGAGGGATTAATAATTTGTTTTCAAAATTATACTGTGGAAAATATCAAACAATATCAAAGATGAAATGATTTTTATCATTTATAGTTTATCAGTTATAGATCCAAACACAAACTCTGCCAACAATATTTTACTGTGCTTGTCTCACAAAATATCTGTCTACTGCAGTTTGAATCTGGAATGTTCCTCAAATGTCTATGTGTTGGCCCATGGGTCCCCAGCCCCTAAGGTCTATTGGGAAGTAGTAGAGTGGGTAAGGGAAGTTAGATCATTGAGGGTGTACCTCTGAAGGTGATATTGTGACCTTGACCCTTTCCTGTCTCTTTTACACCTGGTGTTATGGTTTGTGTTTGGTTGTTTCCAAAAGCATGCAGTCATTGGGGTGGGCTTCTAAAGTTTGTGATTAATTCATGATCCAATACTAGGACTATGGGTGTGAGTGCTACACCCACCCTGGGGCAGATGGCCTAAGTGCAGTATAAAGAAGGGAGCTGCAGCTGCTGCTCCTTCCTTTTTGCTCTTGCTGTTTTGCTGTTTTCTGCTGGTGTGAACTGCTGTCCTTTGCCATGTGCCACTCTGCCTTGGAGCCAGCTGACTATGGACTGAAACCTCCAGTAACTGTGAGTTAAATAAAGTGTCAGGTGTTTTGTCCCAGCAGTGGGACAAAAGTTAAGTGACACACCTGGCCATGAGATGAACAGGTTGCTCTATCACACTGCCTCCACGAAGGACTGCTTGGCAGAAGCAAGATCAACAGGGACAACCTACCATAGACTTCAACCCGCTAAACTGTAGGCCAAACTGCTTTGCATTTTGTACAGTTGATTATGGTCAGTTTTCTTTCCTCAAGGATGGAAAACTAATATAGTATCCATCTAAGCAATGCTCCTTCTATTCAAATGCCAACATTTTTTCTAACTTCAAAGTAAATTATAAACAGTATGCTTCTACTTTAATTCTTCAACATACTTATGTATATTTTAGAAAATTTTTTCAGTGGACAAAGTGCTTGCTTAGGTAAGTACAGGGTCTAGGGTTCAATTCCTGGCACCCTATGCCACGCCAGCCCTGTCCCTGGGTGCACTGATCTAGCAATGGGTGATGAAGTCTGGGCATGATGGTGCATGCTTGTAATCCCAGCATTAAGCTGCATAGTGAGACCCTGCATACACACACACATACACCAAAAAAAAAAAAACCTTTAAAAAATTAAGGAAATTAATGAATAGCATACAAATTAAGCAGAATACAATAAAGTGGCTATCTCAGTAAAAACTTGGCTTTTCATGTCAGCATTTTAAAAATATTACCATCACATAAAACTTCAAGCCAAGTTCAACATTAAAGAATTCCAATGTTGCGGTTTGTATATAATTGTCCCCATAAAGCCTCATGCAGTCATGAGGTGGACTTCTAGAGTTTGTGATTAACTCATGATCCACCAGGATTATGGGTGTGAGTGCTTCTGGGATTATGGATGTGAGTGATACACCCACCCTGTGGCAGATAGCCTGAATGCAATTTAAGGGAGACAGACTTGCTTTCTGTAGCCATTGCTCCTACTACTCCTCCCTTGCTCTCTGCTCTTTGCCACTGTCATGAAAGATTGTTCTGTGCCAAGTGCCACTCTCCCTTATAGTCAGCCAAGTATGGACTGAAGCCTCCACTAGCTGTGAGATTAACAAACATTTTCTTTCTTCACTTTGGGTGTCAGGCATTTGTCCTAGCAACAAGTGAAGAGTGACTGAGATACCCAATAAAATACGTTGAAGTAAATTGAAATTTTAAGCACAGTTTAGGTTAGCTCAGGAACTCAATTCTAGGCTATGATTTTGTAGTGTGGCTTTTAAACAAATTTGAAGTTTATAACTGAAGAATAATATCTCTTAAGTATATTAAAAGTTATAAATATTTTCTTGGTGAAATAGTAGCTAGAGAACTTGCTCGGATAAATATTTACTTCCTTTTCAAATGAGAAATTTCCCTCCTAGATTAATAATCCTGCTGTAACAAACATACACTTTTTCTTGCATAATATTTAGTTAAGGACTGAAGACTAACTTGAATGTCATGGTACAAAGGGCTAAAGTGACATTCATGGAACTTTATGGTTTTCTAATCATCCAACAATATCTAAATTACTGGAAAGTGTAGTGTATTCACTCAAAAGCATGCCTGAAGAGTGGCAATACTGTGACTGAAGCTTAACAGACAATGCTAAATCTAGCACATTCCTTAAAATATTTCTACGATTTTGTGGCCTTGTCAAATCCATAAATCACATTCTCAAACAAACTAAACAGTAAATCCAGAGTTTGAGGCTTCATTAACCTTATGTTCTGAAATCTGACCTCTATAACAGCAGGGAGCACCAGAAGGATGCCCCATAATAGCAAAAAGACTTAAGTGGAACATTCTACAAAGTGTCCAAATTAAACATTTTAACAGATAAATCCAAGACTTAAAGTCTTCAGTGGAGTATATAATGGTCCCATTCCCTTAAAGTGAGTGATTTTTAATTTCTTAATTTTGGTAACTCTTAACTTGCTATATACAAAATAAATAACTTTAAAAAGGACTGAGACTGATAAGACTAGAGGAGTGAAATTGAAATTTGTAATCCCAAATCTATACATGCAGCAGAAGAGACTAATGATGTCTCTAAAGAAAGCATGTTTTGTATATTCAAGAAAATCAGCTGCAGAAACAGAAAGCCAACCACATATACCTATGGTAGAGTCATCAGAGACAAACATATCTGCACAGGTAACTCAGCTGAGTGTCTCCACATCATGCGATTCATGACAAACAAAAAATCTAACAGATAAAAAACAAATAACTAGGTTTTAGAAACGTGGTAAAGGGTTAGGCAGGGTATCACACACCAGTTATTCCAGAATTCTGGTACACTTGGACAGAAGGATCGCATATTCAATCAGCTGTGCAACTCAGTGAGACTTTATCTCAAAATATTAAGTAAAAAGTAAAATGAAGCCAGGCCTGGTGGTGCACATCTGTAATCCCAGCACTTGGGCAGCTGACGCAAGAGGATGGTTGAGAATTTGAGACCAGCCTGGACTAAAAGTGAGCTCAAGGCCACCCTGAAGTAAATAGTGAGCTCCCATCTCAAAAAGACAAAATAAATAGATAAAATTTTTAAAGTACAGTAAAATTAAAAGTAAATAAAAATAAAACGATACATAAATGCCTAGCAGATACATGAAAAATGTTCAATATCCCTACTCACCAGGGAATTACAAATTGAACTACAATGCAAAATCATAGTATATCGTATCAGTTAAGATTCCTGTACACCCATATCGATTGCAGTATTATTCAACAGCCAAGAAATGAAATCAACCCAAGTTTCCCTCAGATGAATAGGTAAGAAAATGTGCCACACATGATGAAATGCATTGCTCTTTTAATAATAAGGGAATCCTACCATGTATGACCACATGGATGAACCTACAGCACATAACAGTAGGTAAGTAAGCCAGGCATGAAGAGACAATATTTGAATTCAGTGCAAAGAGCTACGGGAGATGTACAGAAGGATTGGAAACATGGTGATCAAGGAGTATAGACATGTCGGCTAAGAAAAATAAGTTCAAGACATCTATTGTTCATCATAATGACTCCAGTTAGTAAAAATATGTTGTATACATGAAAATAGCTAAGGCAATAGATTTTAAGTGTTCTTATTATAAAAAAATGATAAGTATACAAAATAATGCATATTTTAATTAGCTTGTTTTAGCCATTCCACAAAGGCTCAAATATATCACATTCCATATATACCAAAGCATCATGCATTACATCATATATATGTATATATATATATATATATATGTGTGTGTGTGTGTGTGTGTGTGTGTGTGTGTGTGTGTGTGTATGCAATTTTTTATCTCATCAGCTAAAAACAGCCTGTGAAAGCCACTTTGTTGTCAACTGATATCCACAGCTCTGGATAGGGGCTAGGAGGCTAGAATTGGAAACTACTAATCAAAAGGAAGTATTTCTTTTTTTTTTTTTTTTTAAGAAGTTTTTTATTTTATTTATTTTTTCTTGTTTCAGAACCTTTGTTTGTTTATTCACTCATTTTTATGGCAGGCTCAGCCCACCCTGAGGGCAGGGCTGGCACAGCATGTGGTGCCAGGGATCGAACCGTGGTCCCTGAAGCTGCCCAAGCTTTCCCAAGCAGGCGCTTTAGACCACTGAGCCATCCCGCTGGGCCCAAAAGGAAGTATTTCTGATGAAGTTCTTGATAATTGTTTTAGCCCAAGAAAGAAATAACTAAAAATAAACACTATAAAATATTAATTTTATATTGTTTAGGGACTCCATTACTCTTCTATGTTTAAGAGGCACTTGAAGACAATACTATATTTTAGACAGAGTAATTTTGTTTTTGCTACCATTTACATATTTAGTAAATTCTACTGATTTACTAATTTTACTAAACTTGCAAAAAGTGTAACATCACATTTTTCCATCATAGCTGGTGGGACTAAGCTGGGAAATAAGAGGCTTTCATTTCAGTTTTACTAATATTGAGTCATGCACTCTTGAGAAAGCCAGCGTCTCTTTTTCCTTACCCAAGACAGCTAAATATACAACTGTATTGAGCGTTTGTAAGTCTAGGTTACAGAACTTGTGAGCAATCATTTCAAAGTCTGCAGAACTCAATCTACTCTGAAAATAGCCCTGGTTTTATAAATCTGCTCAGTAAGGTTTCAGGTTTGGAAGTGCAGGGCTCAATGAGTGGTTTCAAGTATAATTTCCTACTTATCGTTGTTTACCTTATCTCCTTAGTTTACATTATTATGTTTCTCCCAACTCCCTTTAAATTCTATCTCATGATTCCAATGAACTTTGCCTCTTATCCTTCTCCACACCACTTTCCAAAGACAATAGGAAGCCCAAGAAAATGTAATCTTTTTTGTTTGGGAGGTCTGATTATAAAATGATAATTTAAGAAACCATGTGTTATTTTAGATTTTCCAGACTGTACCTCACTGTTTCACCCAAGTACAATTACTTAAGAAACATGAGTGTAGTGTTATTATTTTCAAAATTTAGTCAATCCATCTCCAAACTGTAATGATACCAGTGAGTAGATTCATATCTGGAAACATCTAACAAATTTTCTGAGAGTCTGGTTGTTTTCATAGCTCTCTTTTATCCAAGTATTATTTTCTGAAAGGAAATTTTTGTCTATTGTACTTTCTAATGCTTCAAGTCTTCTAACATGGCTCTAGGAGGCCCTGTGTTGGCAGAAAGAACTCTTATCTAGCAACTATTTTAAAAATGTAAGTAAAAATGCACATATCTAACTTTATTAGACTCTTACACAATCTTTTGTATTATATAACATTTTATTGTGTCTATAAAAAAGTTGCTAAAATATGCAGCAACCACAATGTTATTCAATTTTGTTATTTATTGATTTTATTGAAATTGTATTTGTGATTTTTCAAAAGTATTTTCAAATCCATGTGTAAGTCCTTACCATTAAGAAATAAGTTCTGCTAAGGTACTAAAGTAGCAATCATGGTAGTGTCATGACAAAAAGTAAAACATAAGCACTCTAATATTATGCTCAAAAGTTGTTCAATAATAGTATGACTTTTGGCCTGTAATTTCAGCTTTTGGGAGGCTGCAAACAGGCAGATCACTATGAGTCTGATCTATAGTGAGACCCTGAACACCTTGTAGACCCTTCCCTAAAATACTAAATAAATAAATAATACTATTAGTGGAGTGCTGAGAAGTAATCACTCCATAGCTGCTCTGGTGAAGAGATGCTCTGACTTATACTAACTGGACAGAAATATTCCCTACACTAAATATTCCCTCCATTAAATCCACACCATGGGGCCCGGTGGGATGGCTCAGTGGTCTAAAAGTGCCTGCTTGGGAAAGCTTGGGCGGCTGCAGGGACCTCGGTTCGATCCACGGCACCACATGCTGCACCAGCCCTGCCCTCGGGGCAGGCTGAGCCAGCCATGAAAATGAGTGAATAAACAAACAAGGGTTCTGAAACAAGAAAATAAATAAATAAAATTAAATTTTTAAAAAAATCCACACCCAGTAAGCAACTGAGAAAATTTTGGAAATTTTGCCAATCAGCTCAAGTAAGCTGGTACATTTCAGCTTCATTAGTGTCTATTTTGTTTACAACACTGTTAAATTTACATTTTTGCAACTGAATGAATATATATCTTACCATTAGATTCTTTTGGCCTATTAATAGTTGATAAATTAATAAATGTTCTTCAATAAAATCTTGTAAATATTTCTGGAGAACAGGGAAAAATAAACTTTCTTAGTCAATCTCAAATATCTTGACTTACTAAAAAAATACTTGAAGAAAAGAAGCATGACTTAAGTAGGCACATTACTGAATCGAAGTATCAACAGAATTATGCTGTATTGATGCTTACCATGAATATGAAATTCTTGGTTCAGTTAATGAACATGGTGCAGCAGAAATTCAATTCGACAGCAAGAGTTAGGAGGATTGATTTTAATTTTAAAATCGCTTCAAAGCCATGGTGCCAACCAACATCACCAGAAGATGACAAAAATCATAATTTATTTGGAAACTTTTATGACTCTCTATGCCGATTTCTTTATCCTGTTACAGAATCTGTCCATTCAGGCAGGCTTGACGTGTGAGGATTAGGCCTATTATTTCATTTGTTTTTAAATGTGATTTCCTTTTGTAGCTAAGGATTAAGTTAATCCCTTCTTCCATTATGTATAAGGTGTGAGCATTTTTCTTTAAATTATAGGATCTGCACTGGTCCATGTTATCTCCACCAGTGCCCCCTGTGATTATCCTCAATTTCATTCACTTCTATGTTTATTGAGTTTCTTCTATCTATCCGGAACTGTCAGGCCCTTAGGATTTCCAGAGTTAAGAACAGCGTCTCTACTCTCCAGGGACGTTGGAGCCCAGTTGTCAGGGAGAGCCAGCAGTGCCCATAGGTCACATGAAAACATAACACATGAGACTTGGCTTGAAAATGCAATTACTTATCCCAGGTTATCACAATGAAGATGCCTTAGTCAAAATGGGTTGATGCTAGAGGCAAAACATGTCATTCCACGCAAAACATAGAGAGAATTAATGGGAACACACAAATGAATTCCTTTTACATTATTAGTAAATAACAAAATAAATAGTGGCGACATAAAAAATAAAGTTAGAAAAGTGGGAAAAACTTTCAAGTGTTTATAATCAAAATATGCTAGCAGCCTCTCCTTAGACACTAATCCTTCCTGCTTATGTTTGCATAATTTTAAGGATTCAGTTTTGCGCCATCCCTGGAGAATCTTTAGAGCTTCAATGTAACATAATGAAAAATACCAATGGTTTCTTAACTGCCAGTCCTTACTTCCCAGTCATCCCACCTGAACAAATAGTCTCACAACTACCTCTCCACTTGCCTGTCCTCACTCCTTCAGGAGCAGGTAATTTTCCTTTATGCACAAGGTAACTTTGTTTTCTTTTGGCCACACATACATATCTATACAATACTTGTTTTACTTGCTTTCAACCAGTTTATACCACAAATGCCTCAGTATGGTCTTTTATCCCCTATTTCCAATTTTTTGTGTGCTCTTCTTTGTTAATGATTATTACAATTTTTTGAAATTCAATGTTCTCTACAATCTGCAAGTTCATTCACTAAGTCTCATCCAGACGTAACACTGCTTTTTGTTCTAAAATTACCTTGATCTGAGCAGAAGAATGACAGCTTGCTTTACTGTAATGGAGAATCCAAGTCATATTGACAATGGATATTAAAGTACCATTCAATTTCACCTTTCTTTGGACTAAAAGCACAATGCCCCTCCTTTTCTCTGTAGTTGCTTTCTGAATTTCAGCGCTTGCCTTATTATAGTGATAGCGATCTAGAGAGCTATGCTTACCGATTAATAACAATAACAATAAAAGAATCTCAGTATCGTCATTCAGAAAGTAGTCCAAAGTTACATGAAAGAGAAAAATATGTTCAGTGAAAGTTAAATTACCACCTTAGTGTTAAAAGTTGGTATTCTCTGGAAGCCAGAGCCTCCTGGGTAATTTGGAATTCAATTCCACTTCCCATTCTCGTTATTACATTAGAGAGAGCAAGTAATACCTGTGACCTGAGCCTCACATACTCACTATGACTCAGAGTCCTTTCTTCCTGAGAAGCTCAGTCGCTTCCTCACATCCCATCACAGAATACAGTGGACTCCTGCAGCCAATTAGTGACATCTTTCTGAGACACTTCCCTTGTTTGCAATGACAGCAATATTGTCATCTTATAGTTTCATGGACACATGTGCCTTAGAAGGAACAAAACAGTGGAAATAATATTTCAGAAAGACAGGTAAAATGTCTGAGTCACTCCAGAAGGTCCGAGAGGTAAAGAACCTTCAACTCCGAGTACCAGTTAATGTAAAAAAGGCCTACCGCAGGCTGATTATTCATCCAGTCTATAAAATCCAATGATTACTAATTATGATTCTAGGCCAGGCTCTAGGAGTAGAAAGGTAAGACATGGTTTTGGCCCCAAAGGATTCAGTTTCCTTGAAAGACAGATATTTAAACAAAATTCGCTGTACTCATGGGTTCCAAATCCACAAATTTAACCAACTACGGATTGAAATTTCCACATGGGAAAATTTCACATACTGAATATTTACAGATTTTTATTCTTATTATTCTCTAAACAAAGTAGCATAGCACAAACTTGCACTATAAGGTAGTAGATAATTTCAAGTACATAGCTGGATGCACATAGATTAGATGCAAATTCTATGCTATTTTCTATAAGGGACTTGAGTAGCGTCAGATTTTTAGTATTCACTGGTAGTTCTAGAACTGATCCTTTTTTTTTGTGGAACCAGGGGTTGAACTCAGGTCCTTGTGCTTGCCTGGAAAGCACTTATTCTATTGAGCTGTCTCCCAAGCCCGAAACTTATTCTGCACAGATAATTTATTGAAGGGATAATTTATCAAAATAAAAGGTAAGAACTACAAGTTATATCCAAACTCATGTGGTATATAAAGGACCAAAGAACTGCTATGGGCATGGAGCTCAGCAGTAGGTATAGCACTTGCTTTGCTTGTACCAGGCCTTCAGTTTGATCCCCCAGCCCTGAAAAAAATGTTAAGTAAATGAATAACAAAAGAACTCAAGTCTGATGTAAAATAATTGAAATGGCAAACAGTACCTCTAGGCTCATAAAATGTTGTTCCAAGTCACTATATGAAGGATAGGTAAATAAGGATGTGTGTGTGTGTGTGTGTGTGTGTGTGTGTGCAGGCATCTGTGTGTATCACAGGGCCTAAATTGTAAAATGAATATGTATGAACTCCTAGACAAACCACACACATCCTCCACCCATTCTACACTGAATCTGTTGCCAACTTTCTGCCAAGCCGTCACTCAGCCTGAGTTCTATGCTTTTTTTGAAAATGGGGTGATAACTTTCAGGCAATAGAAAGTTCTATTTGTTTTCCTTTATATTCAGCTGAAATCTGTTTTCTTTTAGCTTGTACCCATTGCCATCAGTTATTCCTTTCAAATTCTGATAAGGAATCATTATGCTTACTCACAATGCATAGCTTAGTAAATAAGTATTGAAAGCAATGCTATATTTTGGGCTCTGTGGTATGTTCATTTGGAATGAACAGTAATATATTTGTGCTGAGCACCTGGTGCACTATAGAAACTGTGTAAGGAACTAAGCAGCTACTAGAATGAGACAGGCTCTGCCCTCAAGAAGCCCCCAGTCCAATGGAGGGAGGATGCACACATCTGTAATGAGCAAGACCATCATCACGGAGGGTGAACCATGTGTAATGCATATATGTGCCCAGTACTCTTTAGGGGCTAAAGCTATAGCAGTATATCAAGCATTCAAAGAGCTTAGATTCTAGAAGGGAAAGATATTGTAAGCAAGTATGTACTTTGTCTGTCTGTCTGTCTACCTATTTACTGTCTATCTGATTTAAAGTGATAATGATACAGGAGCTAGGGCCACTGAGGGACAGACAGATTTCTTTTTTTTTTTACTTACTTATTTATTTATTTATTTACTTACTTACTTACTTACTTACTTATTGTGGTACTGGGGATTGAACTCAGGACCTTGCACTTGCCAGGCAGGTGCTTATGCCACTGAGCTATATACCCAGCCCCAGATTTCTATTTTAGATAAGAGAAAGGTTTCACTGACTGGGGGCTTTTAAGCACAGACTTTAAGGAAATGAGTAAGCAATACATGCAGGGCTGGCTAGATACCTCAGCAGACTAAAGCACCTGCTTAGGCAGAGGACAGTGGCTGGGGTCGGATCCCCTGCATGTCATATCAGCCCTGCCCCCAGGGCATGCTGAGATGGTAATTGAGACTGGGCAGGTGGCACTTGCCTGCAATTCCAGCACTTGGGAAACTGAAAACAGAAGAATCACTTCAACTCTGATCTACACAGTGAGACCCTGGAGGCCCTGTAGACCCTATCCTAAATTCATGAAAAAGCAATAAATGCAGATATCTAGAGGGCCAGATGGGGTTAGAAGGGAAGATTAGGTTTCACCTAGTAGAGTTCAGAATAAACAGCATACACAAAGGCCTAAGTGAGCAAGTTACATGGTACAAAGAGAAATGGCAGGTGCTTCCGCTGTGTACAATGCAGGGTAACTGTAGGAGTCAGAGAAAATCCGTCTAGTAGAGTTAGGTGGCAATTGGCTGTAACACTTCCACCCATGACTAGTGAGATCGTGTTCTGAATTATCTTTTCAAATATGTGTGCAGATCAACAGCCTTGGGAGACAGAGGAATGACTCTTTGGCATAGACAACACATGTTTGTTTCCTTGCTAAAATAACAAACAAATAGCTCTCTTTGGACAAACTTTGGAGGTAGTCCCTCTTATAAGACTGAGAATTCTCCATGCCTGGAACTTCACAGCAATGAAAGAACTTCACAGCAAGCCTAGCGTTACCCTGAGCTACTCCACATTGGCTCCATGGGATTTGTGGGACAGACCTATGAGCATGAACCTCATGTTGCCTGCTGTGATTTGCTTAAACTCAGGAAACTTGAGTGAGACTATTATAGACTAAGCTGTTATCTGGTTAAGCAGGATGATCTCTCAGAATCTTTACAACATAACCAGGTTCCTTTTATAATAACAGCTGAACAATGAACCAAGAAACTTTTATTTACTTGGAAACAAGTGATGGGTTTTCAGAAGAATATTCTTTAGTGATGTTAAATTATTAAGGTGGCTTAAGAAGAACTAGAGGAAACAATAGTAATGGAGATGAAAAGCACGCACTTTTTGGGCAGCCACTTTGATATATGATCTCTTTTATCTTCACAATAGATTGAGTTGTAACTTATTATTCACCCAACTTGTGCTTATTAAGCGCTTCCTATGTTCCCAGAATTCTTCCGAAATTCAGAATGCAAATATTCTTTAGGAATATAGTGAAAGAACACTGCTGTCTCCATAGAAACCACATTCTAGGTTAGAACATAAACAACTAAACAAATAATTGCCAATTTCAAGTACTCACAAATGTTATCAAATAATAAAGCAGGGCAGAGACAGAGTAATGAGGATGCTATTTTAGACAGGTTGAACAGAAAGGCCTTCCTTGGGGCCGGCGAGATAGCCCCATGGCATAAGTGCCTGTCTGGCAAGTACAAGCTCGTGAGTTCGAACCTTGGTCCCGCAAAAAAAAAGAAAAAAAAAAAAAAATAGGCCTTCCTGAAGATCAGCTGCTATGATTAAGAGAAGAGGAAATCAAAGTTCAGAGACCATATCTTATACGACCCTTGTGCACTAACAAGGAGTTGGGTGGGAACGCAAATCCAGGAAGCTGACTGCAACAGCCGCATACACCTGCCTGTACCTGCCTGTATGTATGTATCTGTGAAAGAGGTAATAAACACCAAAACCACAGGGACTACACAAGCGCTTGAGAAGAGGCAGATATGAGGCATATATTTCACAAAACTGACCACCGGGTTGACTTGAAATCCAAAGAAGGGGGGAGATTAGAGAGGAATCAGAGTCCTTGAGCCTGAACAGAGAGAGGAAGGGTGGGGAATAGTTTGAGAAGGAGGGGTTGGGCTGGAGGGAGGCCGTAAATGGAGATAACAGGATGCACTGGTTTCTGACACAGCCACCTTGATGCAGTGGCAGGTGAGCTCTGAAAATTTCCCTCAGATGTGAGATAGCATGAACTTTACTCCTGTGCTCTCTGCTGCTACTTTCATCAGTCTTCTTTGGTTACATTCCAGCACTGAAAAAACTGCAACAAAACCAGCAGGAGGAAGTGAACTGTTCACGCTGTTCTTCTGATCAGATGGTACCTTTTCCATAGACTGAGATGTGAACTTGATGTCCCTTTTACTGTAACATATTTTATATTATGCTTTCCTTTCAGGCATTTTGGAATTATGAGAGAAATGTCCCAGCATTTTCCTACTGTTTCTTTTATATGGCATACTAGAGAACAGTGGTGTATATACTGGTGTCTGATTTATCTGTTCTACTTGTGTTAAAGAAACAAATCTGATACCACCACACTGTCATAAATCCTATGTCATATTTTATCCTTTGTATTAATTTCACAGCTATCAAAATTTCCTCCTAATTTATTTGTAGCTCGAAAGTTCTCTCTTAGGGCTTAAAATAGTCTTTTATTTCTACTTTTTAAAACAGTTCTAGGGCTGGGCGTTGGATCCCCCGCCTGCTGTGCCAGCCCCGCCCCCAGGATGCGCTGAGAGGGCGAATGAGACGGGGCGTGGTGGCGTGTGCCTGTAATCACAGCTCGTGGGAGGCTGAACGCAGGCAGATCATCAGGAGTCCGATCCACGTAGTGCGACCCCGTGGACCCTGTAGTCCCTGTCCTAAACTACCAGAACAAACAGACAAACAAAAAATAGTTCTAATTTATTACAGAATTTTTTAAAAGAAAATATTAAAAATATAAGGGTTGGAATTTTGAAAAAATTAACTGTTGAACACTGAAAAGTATTCAGACTGTCTCATGAAACTATATGTATCCATGTTGACTATGTGTAAGAATATGTATATATGTATGTGCACAATTACATATATACACACACACATACACATACATCTTATTCTTCCTTTTTATACACATGGCAGAAATTTAACAAACTTTCAACAGCAAAATGTACTGTTAGAAGTGCTGCTATGAGTCAGGGAAAAATACCTATATGAAATAGTGATTAAAGGTTTAGTAGTTTCAAAATAGTTACATATCAACACTATTATAATTTTGGTAGTCTTGTCGGTGATAGTATTTTGGTTCTGTAAACCACAACCAGCAATACGTTCCCTGGATGCCTCCCTTCTTGAAGTAGTACATCAGAACCATGGAGGGCACACAACTACTATATCTTTTCACTTTAATTTTCCACTTCCCTTTATTTTAATCTGAAGGCATGGATGTGGCTTTAAAGGCTCCATGAGATTTACTCCTGAAAATACTAACAACTGTCTGCTTAAATATATGCACACCATATTTTGAATAAGCAGTATTGAAGGCAGACATCAATCAATTATTCAAGTGAATTGATGAGTACGGAATAAAAATTCCTTTGTAAATCCTTTGGGAGAGAAATGATTACCCAGAAATTTTTGCTTGCTCACAACGCTGCTTTAAATAGATGTAAGTCTGCACAGGTCTTGCTTAATGTGTGAGAACCATGAAAAATTACTCACACTTTCAGCCTGTGTGGAGGTCAGATGAGGGCTAGATTCAAGATACTGAGTTTATGAAATGGACAAAAGTCATGCTCTGCATGCAGCACAGGCTTTTCTTATGTACGACAGAGCATGAAGATGAAGAGAGGAATTTCAAAGCTCTGTATTAAACAGCTTATATCTCTTCCCCAAATTACTCTGCTTTGAGCATAGTTTAGAGTCTATCAGTCATGATTAATGCTCCATTACATATGCAACGCTGTCAGAAAGGTCACACAAAATGTGAAGATGCATAATATGGCTTCTTCCCTCCAAATGCAATCAGCCTTTTGAAGGATGAGTTGTACATCAATAGACCCATTTCTTCATCCCTGTGCATAACCATATGCTAAGCAATAACAGGAAATAACAAGTGACAAGGAAAGTTCATAAGTGTTCAAGAAAGCATTGAGAGGAGAAACAAAACCTATTATTTGGTGGAAGTAAGAAAATGAATGTAGCAGACCAAGAATGAGGCTTGTAAAGAAGAGTAGAATCTTGGCAAACACACACAGTGGCCAAACTCCAGGGAAGGGAACAGAATTCAGTTCCCATGTCTGGAAAGGTACCTCCTTCTTGTAACACTGGCCACAACTGTCTGCGCTGTAGGGATCCGTTGGTCTTACTGCAAACAGTTCTACCTGGGAGGAGACATGGCAACAGGAATGAGAAAGATAGACAAGAAGACAAAAGCTGAGCTAGGTGATCGCCAGTCTGCCTGATGGGCACAACTCACACGCCAGCACAACGCTGCCTACATTTATTTATACCTTTTGCAAAGTTAGTAACACGTGACACAAGGTTGCCTACTGACTGGTAGCCAACATTAACCAGTCAGGATGCTTATCTCAGGACTGAGGCACCTGGTCCACTTTAGGCCCTGAAGCCTAGTCCCACCTGTACACCTTTGACTGATTTTCCAGCTTCCTTGGCTCCCTAGACTGTGCCAGAGCACGACTCTGAGAGCCCAAAGGACTGAGAGAGAATTTTTTTTCCCCTCATGAACCAAGGGTAAAAATATGTGAGAATCAAGAATGAAAACCAGAGACCAATGTCAAAGGCAGTATACAGAGCACAGAACAGGCAGGCAGATATAATCAAATGACAAACCAAGAAATGTGAAACTAAATCAGAAGTCAGTCTGGAATAAGGCACCAATTGAGGAACACAAAGCTCTAGATTTGGACTTATAAGACACTCTATAAAAAATATGTGGATATAGGCTGACAGAAGATAAAGACTCTATGAATAGACATACAGCTTCATTTTCTGGTGAGATAAAAATGAAATTAGTGGCTACTATACAGGGCAATGCCATTGTGAACAGAAAGGTTCTCTAAGTCAGATTCAGTTTTTTCATATAATACCTCTCTCACTGCTTCTCTCCTGATCTACGGCCCTTCACATTAATACAGAACACATTTTATTGCTGCACAGAGAAACTGCACTGTTAGAAACTTGGAATTTAAATAATTTCCCCCAAAGGAACAAAAATCATTTCATAAACCAGTATTCTGTGAAACCATCACAGCAGTCCTAGAAAAAAAACCAAGTTTTTTATCCCTCCAGGAAAATGCTTTTCCCACCAAACCTCAGTTTCCAGCTGTGAGTTTCTCACGGAAAAACAACCTGCACACCAAAGAATACTACATACATTTAGGAGAGGACTTTAACGCCAAACTATGGAGAGTTTGAACAACAGAAAATGGGAAAGGATATACTGTGGCCTCTGATGGGTCATAGTGTAATCTTTAACCCCAACCAATGGTAATTAATAGTCGGACACCAGCTCATTGAAATAAGAGGACACTCACCCTGTTGTACAGTCCTAAACCAGGCATTCTTTCCCAATTTTCAGAACACCATTTTCCATCATAAAGCTGACAATTTTAAAATTCTCTCTAAACATAGGATGCCTATATTTAATTCACTATATATATATATATATATATATTCAATATATAATAAATATATCTATATTTAATTCAATATATATATATATGAAAATAGATTTTGGTCAGTCTTAAATCCATATTTTTCATATAGTGAAATGCCATACCAAGTGACATTTCACTCAACAGTTTATTATCATTCTGTCACAGCCCACATAGATGATCATCTGCCCTTTATACACCAACTTCCCATTCTCCATGATGACAACCAAAAGCACATGTATTCCTATTATACAAGCATTATAGTTATAACAGGTATTCACTGAGGCTTCCTTCCATATTCAAAGAGGTATACAGATGTTTGTCAATGCAGACACTCCATGATCTATTTGATAAGCTCCAATTCACATTCTACTATGTATATATTTGTTGAGTCATAGATTTTTAAAAATTCTGCTATATTAAAGTTTGTACTTAGTGCATACAGCAGTATAATAGCCAACAACTTAGCTAAAAATAAGATAAAGGAGATAATAAGAAGATTCCTGGTTAAAAATTTAATTTCATGTTAAAAACATTAGTAATCTAAACTGGTGAACAGATGTCAATCAAAAATTGTATGGCTGTAGCCATAGCTCAGGCAATCAAGACTGTAACAGGAAAATCCATAAAAGCATTGATTCTATGCTCCACCAAGCCCCAGGCAATGATGGGCAGGGGCCAGCTGAGCAATTATTATGTCAGTCATGATGAATGCAGCACCTGGTTAAGAATGATGTGTGCAAAACTGAAATCCATATGGAGGGAGCACACAGGTTGTGTGAAACACAGTGAAGATCTCAGACAAGGATGGCCTCACAGGACCTGCCAGAAGAGCAAGTGGTAGTAGTGAGGGTACAAAAGAGAAGGAGAACAAGCCTGGACAAAATTTTTAAAACTGAAATTACCAGAGAAAAGCAATATAGTAAATGTAGAACAAGAGAGAACTTAGTAATTCTGGTGATTTTTTTAAGGTAGAATTGGAATTTCTTCTTATCTATGGCATTTGCAAGTTTCAATACTGAAATCACTCCTAGCACATTCAAGAAGAAAATATGCCCTGTTAAGTATGCCTTTTGTTATAAAAAAGAAAAAGAACCATTAAAAAACATACCAACTCTATTCAAAATTAGAAGATTCAATAGTTACTTGCCTTACATCTGCTGAGAGAGGGAACTAAAACCATAAACAAAACAATTTAAAGTCTAAATTCTCCTCAAATTTTTGTTTAGAGATCTTTTACTTACATACTTTCACTTTCCACTCAAAAAGTCACAAGTAATTCTATTAGAATATACAGCCAAGAAGGCACTTAATAAGAATAATACAATAGTTAGAAAAACTGACAGAGTTTCTAGATTAAATTCTGTAACAGAAAGGCATGATGTGACAATGTGTGAATGTAGTTTGGCTTGGTTTAGTGCTTGTCAGAAAGCCCAACACATCAATATGCCAAAACACCAAACGTTTAATACAGTTACCTTGCTTCTACTCAAAACTAAGAGGCAGCCAAAGATTTTCTGGCATCGGTTATAGCATAGTAAATTTCAGTATCTACCATCAACATGTCATCTTTCATAAAATACCATTTAAGTTACCTCAACTCCTTGGAAACCCAGAAGTCCTATATTTCAGACTTTTAATCTATTGAGCAGCCCTCTGGGAACCTTGTCTAAGTGTGGAACGATTCTGACAGGTACAGTTCTGACAAGTCTTGATTGTGATTCACACTTTAGTTGAGCTTCCTGTCATCTTCAAATGTCACTCTTGACTGGGAACACTCACATCTATTTACATAGTGGCTTTGATGTTTAAGAAATGCTGTACTTAACTCTGAGGAGCCCAGGATGACAGAATTGATTCTGAACTTCACTCGACAAAGAGATGCAGTCAACTTCAAACTGTCTTGCTTTGATTTAGTCTTCCTGTGGCCAAAGGGAGCTTGCCTGGCATCCGCTAGACTGCAGAGACTAACTGTTTTAGTGACAGCTCTTCTGCCAAGCTGTGAATTCAATAAATCATTGTTAAATGATTAAATAAATGGAACACCTCTAAACAACTCAGAGGAGCAACCAGGGTTCATACTAAACACAAAACAAATGGTGAGCAATACAGAGGTGCATGAAGAGCCCTGGCTGGTGCTTGGGTAGAGGCATCGGGGGCCTCTATCCACACAGCTTCTATTTTGATTCTCAGCTGTCACTTAGCATTCTCCTTTAAAAGTTAAGATTTTTTAAAATGTATTTAGTACAGGGTCTCACTATGCAGCTCAGACTTGTAGCGATCCTCCTGCTTTCAGCCACTCCCACCCTGCATGTAGTACTAGGGATTGAACCCCAGTCCCTGCACTTACCTAAGCAGGCACTTAGTCTGCTGAACTATCTCACCAGCCCAAAAGCTAAGATTGTTGATTTGTCCTTAAAATGGGAATGATATAGTACCTTGAAGCAGAGCTTTTGTGGGAATCTCGATAATTACATGAAGCCTGCCTGATACATAAAGACACCCAAACAGCAGCTGTGAGGATTCTCAGTGATTCACAGTAGAAGCAAACTGACAGTGTGGATCAAAAGCAACAGAAGTGAAGTGACTGCACATGTGCCTCACTGTAGAAACTTCCCCAGGATTAGATATAATCTCCCTTAAAAGCTGAATGCGGAAAGCATCATTCTGACTTGATATTCCAACCTGAAAATAAGATCAGTATTTTCTATGCTCTCTTTCATTGCGTAAAGGTCAGTAACTTTCACCAGATGTCATCTGCAACTTAATGGGTGTGTTTCCTTAGGGGCTCTTACAGAAGGCCAGGTCTCTGTGCACTTGTTGGCCAGTGTCTGCACTCAGAGTCCTCCTGGTATAACACACAGCCAGTAGGTGCATGAGAACAGAACCCATCTCCGTCTATTTAACTTGTGTGGAGTAAATATGGCTGTATGCACATGAAAAAAATGAAACAATTTTCATATTGGTCATGATTTCCATCCTCTAAGCTACCATAACAATGATTAACTTTCAAAGAAAACTCTTCCAGTGTCACCAGCATACAGCACAGTGGTTCTGGATTTGATAGCTAGAGTCTTTGGGACATTCTAACTGAATCTTATCAAGCTGAAGATCGAGTAGCCACCAAGATTCTGGGGACAATTTAAAAGATAAAGGAGCTGCAAAACCAGAGGGAAGATGGGGATTTCTTGGCTCTAAGTGACTCCTCTGTCTCCTGAGAAAGTTAGCTCACTGAATCGTGGCTTCAGTTAGACTCTAATTATTTTCAAATATACGAAAGAAAAAAAAGGTCAAGCATTACTCAGCTTCTGAGTATTCAAGCACCAGAGACTCGTTCTGCACAAAAGTACGTAAGTCATCCACCACTTGGAAGAGGCTAGGGGACCTAGGAAGAGCACAAGTGTGCCAACATTTCACAGTGACAACATGTGCTAGAGGACTCCTCTCCTCGCTGGATGGGAATCAAGGAGTGATCAGAATACAAGAAGGGGCTTCTTTTTGCCTTGAAAAAAAAAAAAAGCCACTGGTACCCTTCAGATGAAAATGTGAAAAGAAATGAAGATAGCTGTCCTCTTATTGGATAATAATATCTAGCATATTTTTTTCAGAGAAGCTTATTAGGAATTCAGTCTTCTTAAGAGGACTTCAAAAATGACAAGTTTACACACAGCTCTTAGTACTTAGTTTGACACATGAAATTACAGACAATAAATATTTATTGCATGAACAAATTAAGGATGAGTTGGGTCTGTTATAAGAAATCCCCACAAGGAGTTTCATAAACCTATTAAAATATTATTATACTTTAGATCTCACTTTCGAGGTAGTTTTTGACATTTTGACAATTATAATTCATCTATAATAGTCAGGTAAAATGAAAAGTAATAAAAGTCTGATAAATAGCTCTTATAATAAAGGAAAATCTTGATGCAAGTCCTGAAGGATTTGATAAATATCATTTATATAGCAGATTGTTGCTATGAAAAACTCTGACAAGAGGCATTTACTGGGGGTAAAATGATCAATTTGCCAGTCTAAAAATTCATGAAGTCCTAAGTATCACTGAATATACTGGATGGAGTATGTGGCCAGGAAGAAATAAGTGCATGCATATCTGTATGTATGTAGGTAGGCAGGTAGGTATTTGTATTATTATTTGTTAATTATAAATTTGCTCTTTCTCAATACAGATGACACTTTGCTACAGAGAAGTCAAGAGTCTGTTTAACATTAGCCTGTAAGAAGGTAGAAAACAAGGAAGGATCTCTTTATCTCTACTATTAACAAGGGCTAACAGGACCTATTGCACAAAAAGTAAAGTAATAAAACATAAAGGTTCTGTGTAAAATTATCATGCTCATTTCATATGAATAGGCCCTGCCTCCTAGCACCTGGATTCCTTCTCATGTAAACACAAGAAAGGTCATTAAGTTTGACTTCATGACTTTCTTTTTAATTCTAATATTATATTAATAAGACAATACAGAAGCATTCATTTTACTTTTATATAAAAAAACAAAATTTCAGAACAAAATAATTAGACAATAGCAGAGTTAAAACACAGTGAATCATGATCTTAAAAGAATGGCCAAAGTGTTACTCACAGTACGAGTCAAGGACAAAAAAACACTCCGTGATTAGGCAGTGGTGCCGATGGTTAATCCAGATTTCTAAATAATGCTGGAGATGCTCCAAACAATCACTCTTCTATAAAAAAACACTTTGGGCTGGGCGTGGTGGCTCACGCCTGTAATCCCAGCACTCGGGAGGCTGAGGCAGGAGGATTGGTGCGAGTTTGAGACCAGCCTGGGCTACAAAAGTGAGCTCAGGACCAGCCTCAACTGCATAGCGAGACCCTGTCTCAAAAAGACAAAAAGACAAAAAAAAAAAAAAAAAAAAAAAAAAAAAAAAAAAAAAAAAAAAAAAACACTTTGCTTGGGATTCTTGACAAGAAACAGACTGCAATAAGTAACAGTTGTGGAAAACATGCAGACTGTGGCAGGCTAGTGCATAGGTTCCTCAGTGAGCCGAATGCCCACAGTGTGCAAGGAAAAGAGTTCAGCTCTCAGCCTCATTCTTTACTGTCTATCCCAGTAAGCTTCACTTCTGTGTGCCTCAGCTGATGTATCTATGAAGTGGGGATAATGGAGCCCATGCGTTAGAGCTGCTCTGAGCAGCCATTGTGTGGTACACCTATGCCAGGCACTGAGTATGCACATGGCTTGTGTTCCAGTGACTTGGAATCCAGCTTATCCTCCCTATCTATGTAAGAGTAAAATGAAACTAGAGAAGGAAGAGTGTTTTAGGAAGATAATTTTACAGACAGTCACTGATATGGAAATCCAGAGTCAGCTTCTCAGGACCAACCACAAAACTAGGAAAATAATGTAGATTAAAGCCTCACCCTAGATACCTAAATATCCCATAATGAAATAGCCATTGAAATTTTACTGTAAAATTTTTAAACAACTGTGTCATTATGTTACTCTATGTTATGCTATATTACGTGGCATAAAAAGTAAAGAATTCTAAATAGTCACTGGGAATAATACATTATTTTCTGGAGCTATAAAACAGACCTAAACGATATCACTTTCTCAGTTTTTTTTACAATAAGGAACAAGATATTGTGCTGGCCTCTGAAAGACTCTTTGGCACATTTTATATATAATTTCCATCCTTTTACAGGTACTTTAATGAACTTAATGTGACCCATAAAAATCAGGCACATATGTCCTCTTTTCTGCCAAAAGTCTGGACAGAATCTATGCTAACAACAGTTTCCTTTCTGTTCTATATTCTGTATTTTTGTGTTTTACATCATAATTCATAAACTAAGGCATTAAACAGCTTGGAGAAGTGTGAGTCTTGGTACCATGCCACAACTCAACCTCCCTGAGGGTTGTCATAATTCAAACTGAAGCACCAGAACTCTGTATTCCCAACAGATTTCTCATCTGCTTCTAGAAGCACATGCCTTTTTGTCTTAGGAGATGACCCGACATGGAGAATTCTCTGCTACCTTTTTCCAAATTACTTTTCTCACTGAAAGAAGTCCCTTAGTCTCTGAAGACATGTTGTGTTCTGTAGCCAGATGTTTTGTAAGTGTGATGGACATTTGCTCCTGATGGAAAGAAAATGTTACCAATCCATATCTTGGAAGCAAAAACAAAACCACCTACCTAAATAAATATAGACAGATTTATCTGGTAATATGAACAACTACTTGCATCACAACAAATATTATGAAATTCATATTATCTTGTGAAGTGAAATTCTGTATCACATGCAAGTTTTCTGTTTTAATACTATTTTGTATTCTGTTTAAAATTAAAAAGGAAAATAAATAAATATTTACATACTTTTTAAGTATGCAGAGAAGAATTAAGTATTGAGAAGAACCAATCATGAAATGCGGCTCCATTGAGGAGCATTTTTAAAAGATATAATACTATGCTTGAATTCTAATGTTTTATATTTATTTTTGAAAATTTATAGTTATAGAAAGATAGGGCCAAACATGCTAAGCCTGCAGAAGCATACTGCTCCTCTTCTCCTGGCACTAGGTGACTTGGCTCATTGCATGCAGTGCAACAAAGATAAATTTCTCTATGTCTAAAATGTTCTGACACTGGACATAGTCTTGGTCTCAGGTTTTAAATAGGAGGCCAAGTAAATCAATCCTAAATGCTTTACAGAGAGCCACAATAAAAAGAACTCCTGGCATTTAAATATAAGACTCTAAAAATAAATCTTAAGTTAGGTGACTTCTATGCAATCCTTATATAAAACAGCTTTTACAGGCCCAAATGTAAATCTCTCATTCTTTTAATTTTCATCCTTAAAGTTTTTCTTTATATGAATCTTGATGAAATACAGTCCTTCATACCATTTCACTAATTCTTTTTCCTAAAAGTGAATAATTAATAATTAATTTGATAGAAGATAGCTTTAAGACCAACAAAAGAAGTTCCCATGACCTAAGATACCTAAGGCATGCACTGTAATAATTCATATGAAAAACATTCACCACGATAAACTCTGGAATACATTAAGAAGATGCAGGGGAATGAATCTATAAGTCATTTTACTAGTTTAAAAATGACATTTCATCTCCTCATCCCAAGAGCATGAGTAATGGACACTATAAAGCACATGGTCATCCAAAACACACTAAGGTAGTTTGGCTCTACTGAAATCTGGAGCTCAGCAGGAAGGTAAGCCAAGAAAAGGATGAAAAAAGTGGGAAAAATTATAATACTATTGCCAAATCCAGCAGACCTATAAAAACTACAGTCTTACATTTAATAATATAATGATATCACTGCAAGGAAAAGAATGTTTCGGTGTAGACAATTTTAACATTACACTATAGTAATTTAATCCTCTTAATAATCCGTTGAGATTTTTAACATTATTTTCCATTTGTCAGAAAAAGCACCTGAAATACTGTAAGACTTTAGCACTGATGGTAAAAGAAACAAAGCACAAAGCTCTGTAGGAAAAGTAGAGTCCAGAAAAAAAAAATGCTTGGAAAATATTATCTTGAACAGTATTAAATTTGAGAAAAACAACTGGACAGATCTTAATTCTTTTAAAAGACTCTGTCTTCCTGAATGCAAATGCAATCAGATGAAATCTAAGTTAAGGTAAACAACTTGCAGCATATAATAGAAATAAAGACAAGAAGTGAAGCGATCACTATGTAAGTCTCTCTTTTCTACGAGCATATCACTGTTTGTCAACGTGGACTGCGGCTCCTGCCACAGGGCTCCAGAATTAGGCCATCTGAACACGCTGAATATTGCTGGCAAGGCCCTGTGTGGCCAGGAAAATGACAGCCAGTGGCTTCTGCTTCACCTTCTCTCAACTGGAAACAGCTTTTCGCACTACCTCTCCATGCTCAGTCTAGTTCCTTCCCCTAAGTACTTTCCTATCCTCTCTACTTAGAAAACCCTACCCTTTCAGAGGAATTCTATCCACCGGTCCCTCAGAACCTCACCTCTTTCTACCTCAAACCTTGTACTCACTCTGGCTGTTACCCAAGTCACCCCCAATAATTATTATCTAATTCTCTCTTTGCATGTTCCCTGTGTGTTTGCTCTCAGGACAATGATAATATTTAATATGTTGTGTGCATTCTATAGTATTAACCTGCAAACAAATTTAACTTTTTAAAAATGTACTTAGTACAGAGTCTACAGGGTCTCACCACACAGATCACACTCATAGGGATCCTCCTGTTTTCAGCCTCCCAAGGGCTGGGATTACAGGCATGCGCCACCATGTCCAGTCTCAGTTGCTTTCTCAGTGCACCCTGTGGGGCCAGCATGGCACACTGGGGACTGAGTCCTGGTCCCTGTGCCTCTTAAGCAGGCACTTTAATCTGCTGAACTATCTGAACAGCCCCACAAATTTAAAAATTTTAATGATAGGATTTATGATTCTTCCTTTAACTGCAAGGTAACCATATTGATTGGCAAGAGAAATGAATGATAACTGCCATATATGCTTCAACAGAATATCTTCACTTATTGTGACTGTCAGTAAGCAAAGAATTTTTTAAAAAAATTATTTAGGTATTTATTTGGTACAAAGCCTCACTACACAGCTCAGACTCCCCAGAGCTGGGTTTACAGGCTGCCTCTGCACACCCAGTTGCAGTAGGCAGCCAGGTACAAGGCCTGCATGGCCTGTGGTACTGCAGATCAAACCTGGGTCCTTGTGCTTGCCAGGCAGGCACTTAGACTACTAAGCCATCTCCCCAGCCCCAGCCAGCAAAGAATTCTTTGCAAGCTAATTGTGTATCCGAAGAATAAAAGAATGAGAGTTGAAATGAATTAAGAAGCTTGTGTTCTTAAAAATTAAAATTTCAAGTATCCATGGAAAGGTGACTATATTGGTCTCAAAATCCCTGTAAGAAAACTTTAGTGCAACACTTCCTAACACAGACCCAGTTCCAACCCACAGACAATAACATAATTTTCAAAGAAACCAGTGTGATTCTTTTTTCAAAAGGATATAATAGAAGTTTCAAAACGCAGCTCACTGGATAGTTCTGAGAATTATGGTCATCGAAGGCTGTGGGAGTATTTTGAAGAGATCTCAGTCCCCTATAAACTCCCAGCAACAACACTGAGAGTTGTTCCATATCCTTAAGGAGTAAACCAGAGAACTTCAAAGTAATCTGAGTCATGTCAGCTTCTGGTCAGGGAATCTGCATGTGGTCAGGCTAGATTTTATCTAGCTAGGTCATGACCACTTTGCGGTATTTCCAGTAAACTATTTTTTAAAAAAATCTTTGCATTAGTTCTTTATTTTAAAGAGCAAAAAACAAAAACAAAAGGAAAAACAACAAACACAAAGACAGAAACAGAGCAACATACAACAATACAAATGTCACAGAAATTCAAAACAAGAATACAAAATTAATGAGTTGGAGAAACAGCTCAGCAGTCTAAGCCCTGCCTGCCAAGCACAAAGACAGGGGTTTGATCCCCCATACTGTATGCCCTCCCAGCCTGGAACCCCGGGTGCACCATGCCAGCCACCAAAATGATGTAGTGGTACATGCTTGTAATCCCAGCACTGTGGAGGCTGAGACAGGAAGATCGCTATGAGACTCTGTACCAAATAACTGAATTTTGTGAAAAATTTTTAAAAAGAAGGGATTGGGAATATAGCTCCATGGCACAAGTGCCTGCCTGGCAAGCGCAAGGTCATGAGTTTGAAACCCAGTCCCCCCCCCCAAAAAAAAGAAAAGAAAATTAACAATGGTTGCTATAATCTGTATTTTTAGTCTAATCTGGTGCTCAGATTACCAGCTATAGGTATGTAACATTGGTCAAATAATTAAACATTAGCTCTTCCTTTCAACAAGCCTTAATTTTTTCCCATCCTTTTTATTTTTTCTTTTTAAATTTATTTTAAAAACAGTATAATAACTGATAAGACATTAGAAACAGTACACATTTAGAACAAGATGAGAGGAATTTGACTGTGGTTTTTGTGTTACACCTTGCTGTCCTTAATATAGTTGCTCAGATTACAAACATTAGCATATTGAGTTAGTCAAAGCAAAAACTTTAAACTTTAACTGTTACTTTAAAAAAACTTATGGCAATTAGTATACAACCATCCCAACAATCCTGTATAGCTTGCATGATTTTTTTCCCTTTCCTGTTTTTCCTATCTTTTCTCCTTTCCCTCATTTTCACTGTTTATTCCTTATGTTCTTATTTGGAAGGTTTCATTGATGACTGCATCCTCCTTCAGCTTCAGTTTTGACCAGTTGCAAATCATGATGTCATTTTTCTCCATCTTTATAGAGAGCTAAGGGATGTGGTGTTCTGGCAGAAAGACACAAGGCATGCTTGTTTGGCTCCAAGGAAGTTTGCTCCACTGGAGTAAATGAGGCCATCTCCGCAGAAAAACATTTTTATGTAACTGAAAATATGTGTAACCGGATGCACATTTTCATTCTTCTACTTATAGCATTTTAACACCTCTTCTTTTTTTTTTTAACCAAACATAGATTCTTATATTGCTGGGTTGTGTCATGATATTTGGAACACAAACTTCTCATAAAGCTAAATGTTAAAATTGGAAAAGTGCAATTTCTGCTTTCTTAATATGTAAATCTAAGAGGATACCTAATAAATATAAAGACTATTGTTTTAATAAATGAAATTAATATTTCCGTGGCACAATATGATTTTGTAAATACTACATTTTATAAATATCTCATTTAACAATGACAATTTCAGACATGAGCTGCCTCTGTTATTTTTTTTTTTTCTTGGTACCTGGAATCAAACTCATAACCTTTTGCTTGCAAGACAAGTGCTGTGCCACTGGCTATATCCTGAGACCCTGTGGTAATTGATACATTGTGTCACTTGAGATGTGGGAAGCTTGGCTGGAAAGGCTTTGTGTGCAGCTATGGGCCGTGGAGACCCCATCCTTCGGAGCAGGAAGGGCCCACTCTGGGATGTGATGGGTCCTAACCCTAGAGTGTGATTGGGCTGCCTCAGAGTAACTCAGCACAAAAAGTGCATATAAAGGAGCTGAGGAAGGCTTCACTGCTTCCCCACTTCATTGGAGAAGTCCTGGTCTCCATCACGCTGCAGATGTTGCTCCTCTTCATTGTTTTCTGCAGCTGTGAACTGCTGCCATTTGCCTTGGCACCAGTGGAGTATGGACTGAAACCCCCCACAGACTGTGAGCTAAATAAACCTTTCTCTCCTTCATTTTGAGTGTTGGGTATTTGTCTCAGCAACAAATGAAAACTAAGACAGCCCCAATTTCAGATTTGAGAAAAAATTCCAGCAATATTTAGACAGACATATTGGTATGTATGCCTACCTATATGTGTATTATACATGTAATGCTGTATATAGGTAGAAATCCAGGTATGTTTGGCTAATCTCAAATTTCATATTCTTTTACTCTACTATGTTACTTTATGTCAAAAGATAAATTAATATCTACAGCAACAGATGATCTTTGCTAAGAAATTCATATGTATGATAGATACTAGGATAAGTATAGGACGTAAGCTGCATTATAAGATCTAAGAGTTTGTTTCTTTTTTCTTTTTTTTTTTTTTTTGCGGTACCAGGGATTGAACTCAGGACCCTGTTCTTGTCAGGCAAGTGAAGTGGATATTCCACTGAGCTATCTCTCTGGCCCAAATATTAATAGCTTTTTTTTTTTTTTTTTTTTTAAAAAAAGAGTTTCTTGATAACTTTACAAAGTAAAAATGTTACCACTCAAAGCTTGCAGATGACAACATTAAAACTAAGAAAGATGAAAGCAGTTTTCCAGCTCATGTAACTAACAGGGAGCAAAAGGAGGACTCCAATCCCCGTCTGAACGATATAAAGTGTGTGGTCCATGAAGGCACCAATTTTTGGTTGTGGGAAAAATTCACATTAATTAATCCACACACATCATAACTTAAATTTTTCAGGAAACAAAAGGGCACGTCAATCCGACATTTTTTCTGTAGCCCCTTCAAACTCAAATTTTGTTATGGAAACTGACAGTTTCAAAATTAAAACTAGAACAATACCAGTGAAGATGTGTTAAGATAGAAATAACAAAGAAGCTAAAGGCTAAGTTATCCTATTTACACCAATTTCTGTTTATAAATTCAAGTCCTAATTAAATCCATCCTTACAATCTTATTTGATTTCCAGCACTTTCTTCATTTATTCCCCAAAACTTTGTTTGTCCCAATTTTCCTCCACCCTTTTACCTACATCAGGCTTTAGCGCCATTTTCCTTTATTAGCGTGTAATGTTTGCTCCTATTTATAATGTTTAATGTGATCACGACCCATGCATATAATTATAATCATTAGTGTAAATTAGCATTTCCATCTCTTGAAATATTTATCATTCCTGTGTATCATGGGCCTAATGGCATCTTTCCAACCGAACTTATCAAGTTTGTCAGTGGCCCCTAGGTTAGTACTTCTCATCATCAGCTCTCAGGGATCCATTTATGTTGGCCTTCCCTGTTGGGTAGTCATGTATCCATCTGTTCCCCAGGACTTGCTTGGCTTCCATAGTGTCTCACTGTCCTGAGTTTCCCCCCATCTACCCAGTGACCCTTTACAAGCCTCAACATAGATGTCTTTTCTTTTGCCAATTTCTTAATTTGGGAACAGCCTAGGGTTGATCTTGGAAACTCCTTGTGCCAGTATCTTCCTATTTTATATTTATAGATCAGTCCTCTCTCCTGAATTTCAGATGGGATCCAACTGCCTACACATCTCATGTACATGACTAACAAAGATCTCAAATTTACATGTCTAAAATTGGACGCATATATTCTTCAGAGGTCCACCTCCAACATCTAGAAATGTCACCAGCACACTAAGGTGCTCCATAAAGCTGTTCAATTGAATAAATAGCCCACCCAGGCAGACAGACATCAATCTGAAGCATAGACTCACAGTGACATACTCTGTAGATAGCAGCTCAACTTTTTATTTATTTTTAATTTTTTGCAGGACCAGAGTTCAAACTTATGACCTTGCACTTGCCAGTCAGGCACTTGTGCCATGGAACTATCTCCTTGGTCCTACAACTTTTTCAAATAGTATAATCAGAATCACAAAAGCCGAGTAATCACAGTCATGAAAGTTGAAGCCGTATATAGAACTGGAAATTGGTTTTGTTTGCTTGCTTTGGGCCTGGAAGTAGGCATTTATTATTCTTTTTGGGGAACTGGATATCTCAGTTACTCTTCACTTGTGGCTAGGACAAATATCTGATACTCAAAATGAAGGAAAGAAATGTGTATTTAGCTCACCATTACTGACAGTTTCAATCCATACCCAGCTGGCTCCAAGGTAGAGTGGCACATGACAGAGAACAGCCTTTCTTGGTGACAGCAAAAAGCAAAATGGAGAAGTAGCAACAACAATGGGAAAAGAGAGCAGGTCTGTCTCTACATTCCTCCCTTGTGTTACATTCAGACTATCCGCCCTAGGCGGGATGTAGCACTCACACCCATAATCGCAGTGCTACTCAGACCCACAATCCCAGCCTTGGATCATGAATTAATCACCAATTATAGAACTGAGCCTCAATGACTGCTTGAGGCTTTGGGGGGACAAATACACACAAACCATAGCACTTGGATTTTTAAAATTTTATTAGCAGAATGTAGAGTAATCCCAACAGCAATTAGGATATCATATCTACTATATATAACTACAATAAGAGTCCATTATAACTCATGCTATACTTACCCTTATATAAACTCTAAGATATTGTGGTTTAAATACCATCCTCTAACATACTAAACAACATCTGTGGGCCGGCCAAATAGCTCAGTGGACTAAAGCACCTGCTTAGGCAGGCGAAGTGCCTGGGCAGTCTCTAGCGTGCTGTGCTGGTAATCTCAGTGCTTGGGAGGCTGAAAACAGGAGGATTACTACAAGTCCAACCTATGTAGTGAGACCTTTTAGACCATGCACTAAATACATTAAAATAAAATAAAAATAAGCAATAAAAACAATCTATGACAAATAAGGTTGAATTGTATGAATTATAGTTTTCATTTACTAAAATAGCTCTTATTGAGGTATAATATACATACCATACAATTAACTCATTTTGATTATAGAATGCAATAGCTTTTAGCAAATATACACAGTGGGCAAATATCACTGCAATTCAGTTTTGGAATATTTTCATCAGTTATTTTCTGCCCCTACTTCTTACCCTGGGGCAGCCACTAATCTATCTTCACACACAGGAAAATTGACACTCTTTTTAAGAGCTTCTTATGGCCCAGATGCCTAAGTGAACATTTCACATATGTTATCTCAGCCCTATGAAAGCCATATGAGATATCATTTATAGATAATGAACACAAGGCTCAGGGAAGGCAAGCTACACAATTAAAAACTGAAAAGAAACTTAATTATCAAGCTTACAAAAATAACCTACCTATAGCAGCCTGTATTTTGAAGCTATCCAAGAGATAATTAAATAAAATGCCACCATCCAAAACCAAGTAAGGAGGATGAATTGTGCTGTGTCCTGGTTTAATTCTGTCACTGCCTGCCTTCCACAAAGCAGCCCTCTAGCCTGATGCCAGAGGATGCTCTGTCTCACTCATACCTCAGCTGTGGAAATGGAACTTGCACCTTTGCCGAGCCTCTCTCTAGAATCTGAGGATCGTGCTGCATCTGATTTCAGATTTAGCTCATCGCTTCCTTCCTCATGCAGCATGTACTGGTGAGCTGGAGAGGCACGTGGGACATGCAGGGAGCCAGACCTGCACCTACAGTCCTATACTTAACATAGCTCAAAAGTCATGGAAAAAAAACCCGTACAATCCATTCTAGGAGCATATTAATCTAGCAACAATAATGTTTGATGTATGTCCATACCAATAAAGTTAGTTACATTTTTGCTTTGCTTATTTCAGTGATCATTTGGTTGTGGATAACACATTATAAACTATGATCTCGAGATCTTCAGACTGGACTATTAGAAAAGACAGATCAGATACAGTCCAGTACCGGCGCCATGCTATGGCAGTAATTTGCAAAGATGAACAACTGTTATCTTCCTTCTGTTATTGCCCACTGCTAAATTTAAGAAAAAAGATAGTACAGCCTATTCAGAACCTAGACCAACAGATTCTCTTGCATTGCTGGTATCAAGTGATTGATGAAATAGCTGTGAGAACTCATGCTCTAAAATGATACAATTTTTTGTTCCTCATAGACACCTGCAGCTTCGGTGACTATCAGGGGAATTCAAAGGACTCCTTCAGCTTGAAAATCAAGATGGAGACTTCACTTGAACGAATCCTAAGATTCCCATCTCCTGTCACTGCCAAGAATGAAGTCACTCAGCAGCAGACTCCCAGTTCCTTCTGCTTTGTGCAGCAAAGGCTGTTACTTAGCAACCAGTGTCCACAAATGGGTTTCCAAGGAAACCAGCAAGCTCGATTTATAAAACTATGAAACAAAGCAATTGTAAGGGCTACATTAGACACAGCAGGTATCTCTATTCTCATCCTTGCTGGAGAAGGTTCCCTGTGAGGTAGTAGAAAAATTTTATTTTTAAATGCTTAAAGTAAAAAACTAGTTTTTAAAGTATATCACGTTATCTCCTGACCTTGGCATCTCTCTGAAGAATGGAAAATACACTTCTAAGATTCAAATGAAAAAAGCATCAAGATTTTTGTTAAAAACAGTTATTCCAAGAGAAGGATATTTTTTAAATCCTGTGCAAGGTATAAATTTCTTCTAGATTGCAAATAGAACTTTATTGATTTTACCACTGTATGAAATAAGTAGATGTATTTGCCAGGCTTCTTTCCCTTGGTTCTGATACAATATTACTACTGTTTCCTGAACAACACATTTTTTTCCCATGTAGTCGGCAATGGATGGGAACACAAAGTGAGAGAGGAAAATATAAATGACAATGGAGCTAATAAAACATGAATAATACTCACAAGCTACCCACGATTATTTTAGCAAGTAGGCCATATGTGATATGCCGCCAACTGCCTTATAACTTAAAATTCCCAATTTTACAAAGGCAACTAAATGCACCATTTTTATGAAAAGTTTCTCTTCATTGACACTCACTTAATACAGCTACAGAACCCTGTGAAGGTTATTTAATGTTTGAGCCTTGAATCCTTGTTCATAAAACATTAAGTTAAGAATTAATTGAGATTGTATGCACAATAATAGCCTAACCACAGCGAGGATAGTAAATAAATGCTAGTCCCTTCTCGTTAATCCCTCCTCTTTGAATATATAGTACCCCATATTTCTTATCCTTGTCACACTTTTTGTTGATCCACAAAATGGTTTTCTTTTGCCTAAGAATAAGAGAATGAATAGAAACAGCTTCATACAAAAATAAAACGTTTTAACAATGAAAAACACATTAAAATATATGCAAAGAAATGCTGAATGAGGTAAATTATTGTATTTAGTGTTAATAATATGCCATATAAAATGTTGTCAAAGTATAGTGTTTGAATTTTTAAAAATATACTACAAAAAGGCACATTGCCATTAATTCTCCTTAAAATATCTCGTTTGTGTTAAACACACTTGTCACACCATTCTCACCATTTTTTGAATTACCTTTTTTTTGGGTGGGACCAGAGTTTGAACTCATGACTTTGTACTTGCCAGGCAGGCACTTGTGCCACGGAGTTATCTCCCCAGCCTTTGAATTAGTTCTGAAGTGTTATTTTGTGAGTGTCTTCAGCGGTGTGCTGTGTGCCTGCCATAATGTCCTGAATCAAATCCACACACTTCCCTCTTGAAGTGGTTTAGCCGTGAGGTGAGAGCCAGAAGCAGCATCACAGCAGGTGCAGGCCACACAGCGAATGAAGACACACTGTGAGGCTTCCGTGAGCCTGCTTTATCCATTGAATGGCACAAAGCAGTGGCAGGCACTGCATTTTTTAAAAATCATACCTCCTAAAGACTCAAAGTAAGATTCCCAGAGCTATTTCAGAAAGTGGTAAGAATGGTGGCAGAGATGCATTCGGAGGGAGGGGAAGTGTGTCATAGAGGACCTATCATTACCTGGAATAAACATTCATCATATTTTTCAATCATCCCTTGTACATATTCTCTTATCACTTTCAAAAAAGTGAACTTCACACCAGGATTTTATAGGCAAATATTCAGTGACTGTCAACCTTATTGTTAAACATTAGCTTCACTTCCCTAGTATTTCTTATGAATGAAACCAGGTCCTCAAAATGTCTGATATGCAGGTCTCAAAAATAGCAGAATTAACTGACAGAGTCAGTTGTGGAATTCCTGAAAAAGCCAATTGCACTGGAGTTCTCCTTCCACTTTTGCTACTGCAGCCAGTATTATTACTCTTGAAAACTTTCCTCCTACATATATTTTAAGTGGAGGCAGTTGCTCTTGTTTCATTTCATTTTTTTAAAAAAAAAACTTCATTTATTTATTTATGTTATGGCTGGCCCAGCCTGCCCTGGGAGTGGGGCTGGTGCAGCATGTGGTGCCCAGGATTGAACTGCAGTCCCTGCGGTTGCCTAAGCAGGTGCTTTAGACTGCTGAGCTATCTTTCCGGGTCCCTCCTACATGTTTTAACTGAACAATTCCCATGCCTTGCTCCCCCGGACAGAACATAACACAACTCCTGTTCTTATGTCAGTAGTGAAAGTCACTAATTCAATTGTTTGTTGACTCCTTACGATCTGCACAGTACCACTTCAGACACTAGGGAATGAGACACTAGTATAATTTTAATTTCAGTATAAGTAGAATATTAGTGTAATTTTAAATCTAGATGAGTTATAGAGGCATTTACTATGATCTTCCTTTTCAACAGGAAAAACTTTTGTCCCAGCACTGTCACCTGTCATTTCTGCTTCTCCACTTTCTATGCGTGCATTTTCCTAACAGAAGTTTTCCATTTTAGCAGCAGCTCGGGTGGACAGAAGTCCTCCTGTGCCTACTACCCTGTGTCCAGTGGGGATGGCTACCTGTGAGCCCTGTCTCTGCTCTGTGAAGCAGCACTAATTCACCTCTGTGTCTGGCATGACGTGCTCTCAAATATTTCATAGTGGACACCTCGTCCAAGAAAGAATGGACCAAGATTTACAAAACAGTTCCACCTTCCACATTTTTAAAAGAAATCTCAAATAAGTCACTTAAACTTTAAAAATATTATTGTTTATGGGTAAAATTTATCTACTTATTGTGCAATGTATTTGGTTGTTAATAAAGAACACATTTTTACAATATTTTATAATGAATCACCCAAAGAATTGTATATAACAAGTGCAGGAAACATATCCACAAACTAAATACTAAAGAGGGCTAAGGGGATAACTCAGCAGCATAAGCGCTTTCCTGGCAAGTGCAAGGTCCTGACTTCAATCCTGGGTACCAAAGTAAAAAAAAAAAAAAAAAAAAAAACAAAAAACAAAAAACTAAATACTAAAAAATTCATCCGAGGGTCTAGGGCTTATAACAATGCCTCCCACCAGTCCAACTGGAGGCCTAGAGCCCACAACAAAGTCTCATGCAGGCCCACTTCATGAATCTCTGCTGGAAAGGCCCAAAGGTCAGTGGTGGAAGCTAGGAAGTCTGTGCCAGCAGGATGAAGGGTCTATACTAGCAAACTGGGGGATCTGAACTGGAACCAGGAATCAAAGCTCAAGGTAAGCATTAGAGCTCCCCCAACAGTCCCACAGCCAACTTCAGCAACAGTGAGGTCTCAAGCTCCTCCACTGATGAAGAAAGCTGAGTTCTCATAAGGAAGGCCAATCCAACAAGCTGCTTCATGAGGTTGAGCAGTGCACCATCTTCCCCTCCAGAGCCAGGAAGTAATGCTCAGTGAGGACCAGAGCTTCTCCAAAGTTCATTGGGAAAGCCAGCATGAAAAGGTCCTCCAGAAGAACAGCCGAAGAGAACTAGCAGCTTCCAACAGCTCCTACACTTCTCAAAACAGCATCCCTAACAGCATTTTGGCAGTCACTTAAACTTTTTAATGTTATCTTCTTTGTCTAAAATATGGAAGGATGCCATGTCACTTTGTGCCTATAATTTTATATAATGTGAATCATTTCTGGAGAGAAAAAGTAGAACTGATTTTATGAACTTAGCATTTTCTTTTTTAATGGGAGCAGGTGCAGGAGTCAATCTCAGGACCTTGCGCCTGGCAGGGAGCATGACCTCTGCGCTGAGCTATCTCCTCAGCCCCTGAACTCGGCATTTTGTAACAGGTCTTGGGAATGCAGCCTTCTATAAAATGTCACCACTGCACTAAAGAAAGGCTCTTTGGAAAAGACAAATGCAAAGGGCATAACGCATTTCTGCCAGGGATAGACAATCAACAAAAGAACAGAATATGACATCAAAATACAAGACTGTCTCAGTGGAGCAGAAAAGCCTCAGTTGCTTTATGGTTAGAGACAAAGCTCTATGAAGGCCATCATGGAAATGCATGAAATGTGACTCCATATAATAGATCAGGACAGAGAAAGCAGTGTGGTAGGCAAATGAAAAGTGGAGAACAGGGAGCTGGGGAGATAGCTCAGTAGAATATGCACTTGCCTGGCAAGTGCAAGGGCCTGAGTTCAATCCTTGGTTCTGAAAAAAAGACAAGTGGAGAATGATGCAAAAGCTCAGGTTTAAACTCACTGCCGATGATCATGAATATAAAAAAAAGTGTTGTGTATGAGGACCTAGAAAGTCAGGATTTTAACAGATGGAATAAGCAGAAAAAGATGTTAATAGAGAGATGTTAATAGAAGAGATGTTAATAAAAGAGATGTTAATAGAAGCTCTAGCTATAAACACCAAAGTACTTACAAAGCAATTGGGAATATTTTGCTTCCAAAGGTGACAAAAGTGAACTGTTATGACTTTAAATAAATGTATTGGAAGCATTAAAAAAATATGTCCATTAGTAACACAAAAGAAAAATGATTAACAGGCCATTCTGAGCTACAGAGTACGAGGTTTTAAATAATCGTAATTGTGTCTTATCCTCTACAAATTTGGGGAGCCAAATATGTTGGGATTCTAAAATTTTCTGGCCTCAGAAAAATATCACAGTACCTCTACTATATATCACTTATCCCAAACAGCGGCATCTGGACAGTAGTCCACGTGCTGCATATTAATAACCATAATATTAATATATTAATAATATATACATGTTCACACTAGGTGGGATGACGAATGACTGCAAAACCCTGGCATCAACTAGGGTCAGGCTTTACCAACAATGAAAATATTGTATGAAAAAATTTCTGTAAACAAAGACTGGAGATAGCAGAAAAGAGATTGTAGACCTGTAGGTCCAGCAATCAAGAGTTAATGAAGAAAGAAAAGCCCAGGGCTAGTCCATGGGGGTTAACTAATTCGTGGTAGAGAGGTGAATGAAAGGAAGGCAGAAGGATGAGTACAAAGAATAACTGTGACAACCAGAAGCAAAGAAAAAAACAAGAGAAAAATTCTGCAGGTGTCTAACCACCAAAATATGGGAATTAAAAGAGATGCTTCTGGTCCATCTAGTGTTTTCTTACACTGACTGAGGACAGTAAAGTAGGAAATGCTAAAGTTAATAGAATTTCCATCTGACATGTTATTTTCCTTTAGTGGTTAGAAATTCAACTAAGTACTAGCTTTTTCCAGATGGTGCACATTTAGTAAATCAGTCTGTATCAGTCTTGGTCCAGAAGCACTCCATGTGGAAATAAACAATTTACTGCTTGCATTATTCCAATATTTAGCCTGTTTTGGGTTTTGGGGTTTTCTGAATCTAAGACATAGAAATACAATAAACTGCTTCCAGTTGTATCTCTGCAGATATTTTTGCATCAGATATTGCTTCTATTTTCACTTTTTTCTAAGATAAGGAACCTCTTTTTGTCATTGTGAAGAAAAGGTTATGTATTTTAAACCCATGATTCTCAAATAAGGTGACTTTCCTCTTCAAATCTGGAGACTTTTTGGTTGCTACAACATGGTGTGGGTACTTGGCCGTCTGGTCAATAGTGATTATGCATGATGTTAAACATCCTATAAAGCAACATCGAACCCTTTACATTGAAGATTTACCTGGCTCCAAATGTCAATAGTGCAGTGTTGAAGGTCCTATTTTATTTTATTTTATTTTATTTTTATTCTTTAAATTTAACAATGGTTATGTTACATATTTTCATCATGAGATCAGTTTAGATTAATACATATAGGTATATAAGATTGATCAAACAATTAAACATTAACCTTTCTAAATCCACATTACTTTTTTTTTTCTTTTCCCCCTTCTTTTCTTTGAAAGTTGACATATTGCATATTGTCCTCACAATCATTCTACAGAGTGCCGTGTGTGGGCATGACCCACCTCCCTATTGATGTTGCATAGAAAAAAGGAAGAAAAAAAAAGGAAAGAATATACTTCTCTTTGGACTAAGAGGAAGCAGATACATACACAGTCAAAGGTTTTGCAATTGCAGTGTGCCACCAGTGAAGCTTGTGATGTTGGAGGCTATTGAATCTAAGCCTCCTAAAGCTCATCTCACCAATATAGCTCTGCGTTCCATGCATTGTAATTAAGGATTTTTTTTT
>PVJA010010265.1:0-29257 GCA_004027025.1 Myocastor coypus
AAGGGAGAGGCACCACATACTTCTAAAATGAGCACTTATACCAGAGGCTAACACTGTCTTCAATAAAGTTAAGCAGGCTCTTTCTGATGCTCAGTTCTTCCAAGTTGATCCATCTTTGCTGATGTTTTGATTATTTGCCCAACTCATCATATGCCCACTGGAGTTCTTTGGCAATCTCAAGGTCCCTTACAATGCTGCACATGCCCTGTACTCCACGTAAAGCTATTACTACCTCAGATGCTATTCAATAAACTTCTGGATCTCATGCCACTTTCCATCAAAATGCTTCTCTATTTCACAGTCTCATTTGACTTGAGCACAGGTCCAAAAAGTTGTTAAATGATACTCTTCATGTATAAAACTTCAGGGGACCGGGGAGATAGCTCCATGGCACAAGTGCCTGCCTAGCAAGTACAAGGCCATGAGCTTGAATCCCGATCCCACCAAAAAAACAAACAAAAAAACAAACAAACTTCATTAACTTTTAAGTTCCACAAAAGATGGAAGTATAGCATCAAAAAGACAATTCCATCAAATACATGCAAAGAATGTTCACTGTAATTATTCCTGTTCAACATGATACTCGAATCATTAGGAAGAAAAATTAGACAAGAGAAATAAAAAGTGATATGTGTAGAAGGGAAGAAATTGAATTAGCATTATTTTCAGGTGACATGATACTCTACATAGAAGACCCCAAAATTCACTGAAAGACTCTTAGAATTAATAACAAAATTTAACAGCATAACAGGATACGAAGCCAACATTCAAATATCAATAGTATTCCTGCACATTAATAACACACCTGCTGAGAATAAATTAAGAAAAAGTACCATTTATAATTACCATGAAAAATTAAATACTTGCAAATTGACCTAACTCAGGAAGTGAAAGAGCTCTGTGATGAAAAAATGCAGTACTATGAAGACCGAAATCAAAGAGAATGTCAGAAAATAGAAAGAAATCCTCTGTTCCTGGATAAGTAGAGCCAATATAGTTAAAATCGCCGTAACTCCAAAGCTGATATATAAATTTCCTGTAATTCCAATCAAAATATCAGTAGCATGCTTCACTGAACTGGAGCAAACAATCCTAAAATCCATATGGCATGAAAAAAACCTAACAAAAGTAATCCTGGGTATAACAAGGCAGGAAGCATCATGGTACTGTGACAAAAACATGAAGAACAATGCATCTGAACTGAAGGTGCATGAACAAGTCCATTTACTATGTGATCTTTGATGAAGTGACCAAAAACCACACTAGAATGTTGAGGGTTATTCTGTAGAACTCCTGAGTGGAAATCGTTTCATAATTACACTATGATCAGAGCTTGTTGAAGGCTTAGTATCTTGCCATGTGAACTGGCTATACTATGCAGAAATGTAACTGTCTACACCTTCCATCAGAGTTGAGGTCTCGATAGTCCTGGATGTTCCACAGAAAGATGATGTTCCACAGTAAGATTATATCAGCTGAAGACATCCTGGTTTTTGAGAACTGAGTAGTAATAAAAAGAAAGGATTCTATATCATGAAAAGAAAAAAAAAAACACCTTATTTACCTGCCATGTGTCCCCACTATCCTTATAAATAAAGATCTACATTCATTTACGTTCACCACCACCATCTGAATCCTTCAAAATAAAAGACCAACCAAAAAATGTGTGAATTCAAAAGTTACGTGTTCTGTTATACAGGTCTTGTTTTAACTTGCCCTGAACCACCCAGCAGAAAAGTTTAACAGAAAAAAGTAGATTATTATGTTGAGCTATAAAAGGCTTAAATCAATAGCTTCCAACATTACCAGTTCTGCCAATAACCCACTACGATTATGGAATGTTGGACTATGTATACAACTACTTTCTCTTAGTTCAATGAGAAGAATTTTCACATCAATGATGATTATAAAAACTATCATGTCCGCATCCTGTGCTCTAAATAAGTACTACAAGGACAATAATATGCATTGTATGATTTATTAGGAATGTACTATTAATGTGTTTTGAACCTGTCACATTGCTATTTCTTATTAAAAGTAATAAAAAAATGAAAAACAAAAAATGGGCAAATGAAATGAATAGACACCCCTCATAAAAATAAGTAAAAATGACAAATACCTGAAGAAACACTCCAAATTTATGACTATTGGGTAAATGCAAATTAAAATGACACTGAGGTCCCATCTTACCCCTGAAAATGTGGCCATCACCAAAAAGATCAAATAATAATAAATATTTGTGGGACATTTAGGAGAAAAGAAATTCCTTTATATTGTCGACAGGAATGTAAACTCATACAGTATGGAGATCTCTCAATAAACTACAATAAAATACATCATATTCCATTTGATCCAGCCATTCCTCTTCCTCGAACATCCTTGAAAGAGAGGCAGCATGTTATACTGATATGTGCATGGCCATATTTATATCTGCATGACTCATAAAGCCTAAATTTTGGAAGTAGCCTATATGTCCATCAACAGATAAATATATAAATAAAATGTGGCATTTATACACAATGGCGTTCCACTTTGTGATAAAGAAAGATAATTTTGAGTCTCTTGTAGGAAAATGGATGTACTTTGAGACTATAATGTTATGTGAAATAAAAACACCAACTTAATTACTACATTTTTTTTAATTTTTAAATTGAGAAACCTAAATTATAAATTAAGAACAATATAAAAGATAGGTGATAGAAAGTAGGGAGATAGATCTTTTTCAGAAGGAAGGGGATCTAGAGGTGGAGGGAGGGAAGGGAAAAGAAATTTAAAAAGAAATGAAGATGTGTTATGTATATGTACCAACTCCATGAAAGGAACATATATGCTATATACTGGCAATATAAAAAATGAAGACGTTGAATGATATAATCTTACAAGGACCTTGTGGACTCTGTGATCACTATTTTCTCACAAAGCAACTGTGAGTGGCTGGAAATACTCCTGAGCAGCATCGGGAATACGGGATGAAGAATGAAGGAAAACACAGCCACCAATAGCTCGCTACTTCTGGAGAGAGAATGAGAACTGAGCAAGAAAGCTCAAACCTGTGGATGCTATTCTCTGCTCCCAGGGCAAACCCTGAGTAGGAGTGGTGGTCCTTGTTATTTATACTCAATTTCATTGTCACACTCTTTTGAGATCTGTTCTTATCTCCTTTTTGGAATTATAAAACCAAAAAGACATCTTGATCATTTCTCTGTCTGTTAGCTTTTAATCTTACAAAACTATATTCAGATATTAATCCTTCTATGTTTACTGTTATTATCCTCCACAGGAATGTATGTCCCGCAAGTAGACTGATTTGTTGTATCTGAACGTCAGCTCTGATATGTGGAGCTAACCTGTTTCCATGGTTTACTTCACTGTTTGTATATTATGTTTCTTTTCCCAGATACCAAGATACCAAGTACATTGAGCTGTACTGGTATGTTGTTGCCATGACAATTTAATGTCAAAGAAAATCCATAGGAATGAAAAGGAACATATTTAATATGGTAAGAGTTGATCTATCAGCTTTACAGCTCAAAACACATCATTATAGCAGGTTGTACTGACATATTATGACAATTTGAAACAATTATTTATCCAGTCCATCACATTTCCATCAAGAAGGCTTTTGTAAAACTATGTGCAATCTGGAACATCAGAATTTAAAAATCCCTCTGGAACCTTGGAATAGTTGAGAAAGGAGCTAGAGGAATAGCTGAAAGACACTTTTGGCTGTGGGTCACAAGTGAGACAGCAGGTGTTAAAGGTACACTTTGACCCCAATTTTTCACTTTTTAAAAAAACCAAATTAATTCTTCCAAAGTAAACTTTAGAGTTCATGAACTCAGTTTTCTTTAATACGAATGATGACTTACTGGGCAGAAAGTATGCTTTACTACCCTGTCTACTGAGGCAATCTACTATGAAGTGGCTCTGAGCAGGACTTGTTATTAACCAATTGGCTTTTCGTGCTTGTGAGTTTGTCCAAGGCCTAGGCCCCTTGTCTGGAGACAGGCAGTGGAGTCATAGGAAGTGAACCTCTGCGAGTGAGCCATCTGTCCCACCTGAGGCCTGCAATGGTGGGTGAAACCTTTACACCTCAAAGGATAAGACAAGGCCACAGCTAAGGACACCTGACTCCAGCCTCAGTTAACTAGATAAAGACTGTGGCTGTAGGCATCTCATTCCAGGGTGTTGACCTTCCTGGAGACAACATTTTTCCTAAATTAACATAATGTCTTATTTGGAGCCCTTGAACAGACTTCCAAGTCCTTGAACAGTCCTGCTAAAATTCTCACCTTTGCTTGTTAACTAAATAAGTACTGGGTACCCAGAGGAGATCTTTGTCTTAGGTCTCAGAAAACCTTGAGTTCTGCTAGAGGATTTTGAAATAATGCAGCCCTAAAATTACACCACTTGACTCACTTATTTAGTCTTTGCCACACTCTCATTTAGTAAATTGCAGGCCTGATCAGTCTGCAAGAACTAAGTCATAGCACAAGGTCCTGAATTTGGTCCCTGGCACCATAAATAAGAAGAAAAGTCGGAAGGAAGGAAGGAAGGAAGGAAGGAAGGAAGGAAGAAAGAAAGAAAGAAAGAAAGAGAGAGAGAGAGAGAGAGAAAGAATCTACTTTCTTCTGCCCTTTACTAGTGATTTTCTTTAGGAATAAAGGTATAAGAATTTTCCTGATGCTTTTACAGCAATTCCAGGGCTAAGACCCCGGGGTAATTCAAGCAAAAACAGTAGCCAATAGTTTGCCTTTAGGGACTTTCTGGTATGTATATCTTCAGCTTTCTATAACTAAAACTGATTGCTTGAGGTAATCAACTTATTAATAAAAGAGTTGTTTTTGCTCATGGTTTTGGAGCTTCTTCTTCAACATGGAACAAAGCCCTTGCTTTGGTCCTCCAGTGAAGCTGCCCAGTGGCGATGACAGAAAGTGTGTGGTAAAGCAACCCACTGACTTCACAGACAGGAAGTAACCGTGAATTTGCAGATGGCTAGGGTTCCATAATCACCCTCAAGAGCCCGCTCCCATAATCTAAAAATCTTGAGCCATTTGAGCCACCTGAGTATAAACTTGAGCTGCACCATAATTTAATTTAGCCAAACTTGACAATTAACTTCTTTCTTCTGGACCCATTTTCTTCAAATGAAAAATGAAAATAGCAACTACTTCTCAGAGAAGAGGTAAAGATTGAATAAGTAGTCTTAATATGCTTTACTGGGTGCCTTGCACATAGCAAGCATGCTCTAATCATTTCCTAGTAGGTTGCCTTATTTTCATCATTATTATTACTAATTATAGGCATCCCTTTATAAATGCTTTTTATTACTCTGTTGTTAATCTCTAAGGCAAGTTGTTTTATTTTGTTTCTTACATTCTTTCTAATTCTTTTTTTCCCCTCCTTTTTTTTTTTTTTTTTTGTACTTTAGGAAAGGGTCTACAGGGTGTTCAGGGTCCCACTACTAGGACAGACTCATAGTGATCCACTTGTTTACAGCCTCCCAAGAGCTGGGAGGTGTGCCCCAGCACGACCAGTCTTAATTCCTGTCTCAGCATGCTCCAGCCAGGAGTAGCGCTGGCATGGCAGGCCTGAGGATCAAAGCCCTGGCCCCTGAGCCTGCTTGCAGATGCTTTCAGAGGCTGAGCTGTTTGGCCAGCTCTTTTCCCTCCGATGATTATCTTTGAAAGTTAATAAATAAGACTAGTAGCAGCTGATAAGGCTAAAAGTACCGGGCATGGGATATGGCGGAATGGTGCAGTGCCTGCCTGGAAAAATGCAAGGCCCTAAATTCAATTCCCAGAACCAAAAAAGAAACTAGTTAAAAAAAAAAAAAACTAAGAGTAACAGTACTGCCACAGACACATCAAGGAAAAGGAAAGCAAGTTACTGTACAGAAGAACTAGGCACAACAAAATGAATGCTATTAATCGTGAGAAAGTCCACAACTAATCTATGAAATTAGCACAGTTTTTCATTTCCACTGGTTTCCAGGCTAGCTTTTTTTTTCTATTAATGTCACCAAGACAATCCTTGCAAGCCTCAGCTGTGGTACCCAGTTTCATAAGCCAGGGAACATTTTTTGCTCATGACCTCACCTGACCTCGGGGGTGGGGCTGGGGCTGGTACAGCAGCTGTGACCACTTCATTCTCAGAACTCTTCCTCCTCCCACAGCTTCAGTGACACCATGATCTCTTGGACCTTCAAATCCTTCTGCTGACTTCTTTTCAGACTGACTTAGCTCATTCTCTTTTGTCTGAATATTGAGGTTCCCTGAGGATTCATAACAGAATGTTTTTTCATTCTACACTCTTGACCCAGAATATTTTTATATCTGAAACTTTAATAATAATCTAGACATTGAGGATCCTAATTGATATTTTCAATTTAAAATATCTTGGTGAGTTCTGGGCATATTTTTCCAGTTTCCTACTTAAACTCTCCACTTTGATGCCTCAAATGACACAGGAAAAATGATACCCGTCGATGATCTCCAAATGATAGAGGGAAAAAAATGAAACGCCCAACCTGAAAGATACCCGGATGAGTTGATGTTTTCTAAAACCAAAAAGAATGAATTTTAGGAATAAATGGTAGTTATGAGCAAAATATATTTATTAGGGGAAAGAAAGCTGCTGTCCAAAAGAGAGATAGAGGCGGGGCCCCAAATGGATGGTCCCCAGGAAGTTGTCTCTTCCAGGAATTTTTACAGAGTAAAACAGGCAGTGAGGTGAGTCTAAGGTGAAGAACATGGACACCCACTTAGGTGGGCATGAGGTGGGACAAAGCTATGGTCAACCAATGAGATTACAAGCACCATTGCTTAGGTAACATTGATTAAATCCAGTACCAGATGAGGAAGCGAGTCACTTAGCAAGCAGACATGAATAAGGGACAGAGTATCTGTTGGGAGTTGGCTTAGTGACTCAATTGGGCTCTTCCAAGGTGACTGATACCTATTTAGAATATCAGTCCCTGATTCCCATCCCTAGGGAAGAATGCAGCTGTATTTGCCTCCTCTTCTGCCTTGATGTATGGCCCCTAGGGAGTGTCTGTCTCTTCCATGTTGCAAGGTCACCTTCCATCTTGTGTCCTTGAAGGCCTGGCCCTGTGTGACTGTCTATAACATTTCCATCTAATTCAGCTTCCTGCAACACAAATACAGATATGTAAGAACAAACTCATCATATTTCTTTGAATCTATGGCCTTTTGCCCTGTTTCTAATTTTAGTTATGGGCATAACCATTTATTAAGTTTCATAAACCAGAAACCTAAGACATCTCCTGTGACACTGCTTCTCCACATCAAATCCATTAGAAACCTTGAGTATCTCTAGAACCTGTTTTTATTTTCTGACTATTTTTATGTCCCTGCTGTAATCTGAACTGCCATAAAATCTGATTCACAACACCAAAAAAGTTTCCAAGTTGTTTATCTACATCTACTTTGTACACTCTACCAAACATCTGTCCAAACTATCACCAGAATGAGCATGCATAAATGCATGCAGGCGCGCGCACGCGCACACACACACACACACACACACACACACACACATGCATATATTATTCTATTACTTTTAGGCTAAAGATCATTGCTATAACACAAAGGATGATTCCTTCCCTAGTATTTTCTGCCACCTGTCTCTTCAATTCCTATGCCCCAGCTACAATGGCCTTCTTGCCCTTTCTTGACCAGGAATTCACTTCTTCCTCTTTAGACCTCTGCATATGCAATCTCCTTAAAACATCCTCTGCCCAATACACATCTCAACCATACCTACGACATATCACTGAGAGAACTCAGTTGAAATCTCAGCCTAAATATCACTTCTCTTGGGAAATTTCATCCTATTGACCACCCCCAACTCCAGTGTAGCTCAGGTTCCTTTATTGTACACTTTTAGAGAAACTTGTATTTTTTTGCACCACTTACATAGATTTATGATTATATATTCATTTAGCATGATTGCTTGATTAGCATCTGTATCCTCTACTGACTAATTGAGAGCAATGACATCCAGCTACCATCTTCCTGTCTAGATCATTCTCCATCCTATGGTAGGAGCCAAAATGATATTTAAAAGTAATTTTTGTTTTTACCATTTTACAGGTTAAATCATTTAGTATTTGTTTATCAATCCAGTACTCAAATGAAACCTACTTTTTATTGGATGCCAAGATTCTGGATACATCTTGTCAATCTGTTTAAATATTCTGTCTTCTCAACTTTGAACTTTTATTTTAATATTTTGAACCAAAATATTTAGTATGCTAGTCCATTGGAGGATAATCTACCTTTATAGCATATTTTTAGTGCATCTGTATATCTGGAGGATTTATCAGAAAATGTACATTCACATAGTTTCTAAAAAGCTAATAAATCTGAACATTTCTGATTGATAACAAGGTGTTTTCATTTTTTAAGGAACACTACTACATTATCCTTCTACACATTTAACTTGATAGTAAACATTTATTAAGAGAATGTTAATATGTTTATTAACATATCAAGGGAATTCTGATTACACCAACTTGGGACATATCAGTGCGCAGTCCGTTCAAACTATTAACCAAGCACCAGGTCAACAATTTGGTTGCATTTTTTTTTTATGCCATCTGTATAGGCTAAATTCTGTGACATAGATGGTGGTCAAAGTCAAGAAGTCACACACATAGGTGTGACTCCGTGGATAACTTAGGTCCCTTTTCTTTTCATGTGGTGAGTAAATGACCCTAAGGCAGATCCCTGGAGTGAGTCAGAGTCCTGCCACCTCCTCTTCTCTTACTGTTCCCTCTAATGTGTTTGTTGTTTGGGTCACATGTCATCAGGCTTAGGCTTGTTCTGATGGAGAGAATCTACCCAAACTTGAATGCACATCAGTGTGCTAGGAAGCTTTTATTAAGACTGTAAGTGGATGATCCTAAATCTGATCCTAAACTAATGTGTGATTTTATTTGTCTTTTATACTTCTGTTCTTCATCCGCCTTAAGAGCAGTTCAATGACAGAGTCAAGAAAGGAGAGAGTCAGCACTCCAGGATCCCATGAGTGTCACGTCAGTTTTTACTGGACATCTTTCTGATATTCTTTCTAGAATTTATAAGAGATGCTTGGAAAATACATACCATAAATGTTTAAATTTTTAAAAACTTATTATGATAGAAAAAATTTCCAAGACCAATGGGATAAATGTGTTTGAAGCAATGGGGAGTATTTCGAGTGGAATTAAATAGGCATATATAACTTAACTAAGAAATTTGGGTCTGGGAATATAGCTTAGCATCACAACAACTGCTTGGCAAGTGCAATGTCCTGAGTATGATTCTTGGTACCAAGGAATAAAAGGAAGAAAGAAATTTAAATGGACTCAACTTGCAGATAAGAGGCATATTAAAGACTACCAGATTTTCATTCTTTTTTAAAAAAATTTTATTTTATTTTACTTTGAAGAGTAAAAACAGAAGCCACCACTAATAGAAAAAAAAAGACAGAAAGAGTAAGATAGAAAAATACATATGTAAGGATTTTCAAAACAGGAATAACTAATTAACAATGGTTGTTATATTATCTATTTTTATCATCAAACCTCTTTCCCAGATTAACAGATATAATTATGTAAGATTGGGGAAATAATTTAACATTGAAGATTGCTTTCAAGAAATCTTAATTCTTTTTCCCTGTCATTTAAAAAAATTTATTTTAAAGAGAGTATAGTAATTGATAAGACATTAGAAATGGTACATACTTACCAGAGCAAGATGAGTGGTATTCAAGCATGGGTTTTGCATTACACATTTGTGCTCTCAGTGGAGTTGCTCAGATTGCAGATGTCAGCATGCAGAGTTAGTCAAGGCAAAAATTCTAAATATTAACTACTATTTTTAAAAATGTTACCGAAATTATGAGTACAATCATGTCCGTTGTCCTACATATATACCTGTACGTTTCTCCCTTCTTCCTTTTTTCCTACTTTCTCATCTTCACTGTTTAATCCTTAAATTCAGTTTCTTTCCATTTTACTATACCTATTGTACCTGTCAGGTTTTATTTCTTCTTTCAGGAGACAATACAATATTTACAAATGTGGAACTGATTTATTTCACTTATCAGGATAGCCTCTAGTTGCATCCATCCACTTACCTACAAAGACTTCTAAGTCCGTCTTTCTTTAGACCTGAATAGCCATTGTGTCAAAATACCACTTGCTTACCATCCACTCCAGAAGTGATGGGTATTTTGGTTGTTACCAAGATCTGTCTATAACAAATTTTGCTGCTATAAACGTGGGTACACATATATCACAATGGTATGATTTCAGCTTTTTTGGGAGGAAAATATCCAGAAGGAGAATAGCTGGATTGAATGGGATTTCCAGCCCTAGTTTTTTGAGGAGTCGCCACATTGATTTATAGTGGTCATAACAGTTTAGATTCCCACCAGCAGTGGAGAAGGCTTCTTTTTTACCCACAGCCTCTCCAGCATTTGTTATTAGTTGATTTCTTTATGATATCCATTCTTTCTGTGGTGAGACAGTATCTTAATGTTGTTTTAATTTGCATTTCTCAATTAACCAGTTCAATGGAACATTTTTTCACGTATTTATTTGTCACTTGTATCGATTCCTTTAAGAAGTTGGGTGGAACACTCTGTATCTGTCCACCAGGTCCATTTGTTCAAAGGTTTGGTTCAGTTCTGCTATATCCTTGCTAATTTTTTTTTCTGCTCAACATATCTTTTTGAGATAAGGGGGTGTTAAGGTCCCCTGTTAAGATTATGATATTGGTTATTAGATTTTTCATGTCCTTTAAAATTTGTCTTATATAGTTGGCTCCTCTCATATTTGGTGCATACTTATTTATGACTGCTACCTCTTCCTCTTGAATTTTTCCCCTAACCAATATATAGTGGCCTTCTGTATCTTGTTTGATAATTCTTGGTTTGAAGTTCAGATTGTCTGTGGACAGAATCGCTACCCTTATTTTTGCTGAGGTCCTGGGGCATGTAGTATTATTTTCCATCTTTTACCTTTCAGCCTATTAATTTCTTCATGAGCTAAATGTGTTTCTTGTATACAGCACATTGTTGGACTTTGTTTCTTCATCTACTCCATCAAGTTCTTTTAATTGGTGAATTAAGGCTCTTTACATTGGTGGTTGTCATTGGTATGCATTGACTTACGTTTTGTTATTTTCTTGCCATTGGTTCTCTACTTTTCTCCTGTCTAATTGTTTGCCATATTTGGTTGGCTCTTTCTGTTGTCATTCTTGGAATTGTGAGCACTTTGATTACTTTCTAGAATATTTTTTGGTACTCTGTGAGGTTGCTTTAATCATCTCGAATTCCTTGATTTGTTCTTTGTTGTTAACGTATTTGAGTTCTACATTAAATTTGAAAGAGAGTTTTTTACAGTGTAGCAGTCTGGGTAGGTGTTTGTTTTCTTGTAATACTTGAAGTACTTCAATGCATTTTCTTCTTGACTTGATGGTTTTTGAGGAGGAATCTGCTGTTATTCTGATGAGGTTTCCCTTAAATGTAATCTGTTTCTCCTTGCTAGTAGCTTTTAGCATGTGTTCTTTTCTTGAATTTCTGGGATCTTGATTATTATACGCTTGGGTGTAGTTTGAATTGGATCGATATAATTTAGAGTTCTACATGCCTCAGTTACTGAATGTCAGATTGTTTCCCCATATTTGGGAAGTTTTCTTCTGTTTTGCCCAATTCCTTTTTATGTCACTTGTGTTGGCTCCTTTCTCATTAATGCATTTCTTATGTTGTCCATCTCTTCTCATCTTTCAGCGGTTGAATTATTTCCTGAATCTTAGTTGTTTTAAAAGATCTTTCCTTCCTTTTTAATTAGCTGCAGTGGTCTATCTTCACTTTTATTCAGTTTTACCAGCTTTTAGTGGAGTTTTAAATTTCCTAAATATCTCTTTGAGTCTGCTTGATGCATTCTATTTCTTTCATATATTGCTCATTTAAGGTTTCCATCATTTTTCTATTCTCTTCTATACTTTTAATCAGTGTCTTCTTTAGAAACATTTAGTAGTTCTTTCATTATAGCTATCATTTCTTTTTATACCCAGGAGATTACTTCTGATCTGATGTCCTCTATACTCTTCTGTAGTTGTTTCTTTACTTCAGTTATTATTATTTCAGAGATTTCCCGTGTGTGTCTTCTACTTTCTTCTATATTGATATCTCCTGCATTTTTCTGGGTGGGCTCAGGGCCTGAGAATGCATTTTGCTCCTTTTTTTGGTCATTTTTCTATTTCAGAGAGAGCTCTTTATTTTTATTTCTATGATACCTTTACATGAAAATTTGATAGTAGGTATGTGTATCACTGCAGCTAGATCCTCCGTGTAAAGATTCTATGTTTTAGGCACCTCTCTGTGTCAGAGATTCTTGTTTTGTGTATGTCCCAAGATTTTACCCTCTCTATTGACTGAGCGTGAGATATTGGTTTCCATTTGGCACTGTTCCCTGTCCTTCAGTGTAGGGCTTTGGTGTGGTTATTACCCAAGCACCTCCTGATATTACTACCCAAGGGAGAACATATGGTTAAGACAGATATGGCCCTATTTACAGTAGTACAATTAACAATAGTAATAACATCTAGTGAAATTTAGAAATTGACAGACTTTTGTAACTAATGCATTTTTCCTTTGACCATAGGAGCAAACATTATAGCTAAGTAACAAAGCAGATCTCTAATTTGGAATTTATGTTTAAGTTAGTTCCCCTGAGTTTTCCCTGGTCACCTCCTTTTCATGCACCCAGAGACTTCTGGGTAGACTAGCTCACCCCAGTTACCTGATGCCATCTCTGTGCTGCAAGGATATTTCTGTAGGTCTGGGCCTCTGTCTGAGCACAGTGGGGCCCAGCAGTATCCCTCAGCTCACCAGTCCTAGACCTACTGAACTCAAACTTGACTGACAGGGCCTGGCTATGGTGTGGTTGCTATGTTAGGATCCTTCCAGCTAACCCTACCCAAGTGGTCTGCTGGGCCCACTGCCTGCTGGTCCCGTGGCTCCTTCCTGGTGGGCCTGTAGAAGTGTTATGGGCTCTCTGGGCCTCATTGGCTTTCATCCCATGGTTCCTCCCCTGTGAATCCTCTGCAGTGGTTAGGCCTGCTGGGCGCTGCTGGCTTCAGTTTCCTGACGATTCTGTGGATGGTTATATTCTAATATTAATTAGTGTCTCACAGTTTTCACTGATTGGGATGTTTTATTGTCTCTCTGCCTCACTATAAAGAAGAGGATTATTGCTTTTGACTATACTGCATTATCACTGAGGGTACTGTCTTATTTTATTGATTCACTACACTTCCATTGGACCTTGGGTTTCTTCTAGTACCCTGCAAGCTACACATATATCACAGAGTGTTTAAACAGGCTCCTAGTGGATTTGTGCAAGGTGCTGTCAGAATCTCCCCCCAGTAGGAACCTTTTTTCTACCTTATTGGCAACAGCTAGTGGCTCTCTTTGCCCCACAAACTCAGCCTTAGCTTCCTACTAGGCAACACATTGGTGAGCATGAATTTGTGGCTGTTTGAATTTGCTTCTGCTGAGCATGGCCCATATTTTTTGCTTGCAGCTGAGTGTCTCTTCTAAGATGGGCTTACTTAGGACCTTTTTTTTTTTTTTTTTTTTTTTTTTTTTTTTTTTTTTTTTTTTTTTTTTTTTTTTTTTTTTTTTTTTTTTTTTTTTTTTTTTTTTTTTTTTTTTGATATGTTTCTAACCTTTTCCTTGGCTTTTGGCTAATAATTTTTTTTTGGCAATTTGGCATATTACAAAGGGATTTCTCCTACACTGTCACTCACCTGTCAACCCTGTCTATGATGACCTTCATCAAACCTAAGTCTTAAATTTGATGCTGATAAATTGTATGCCTTTCAGATTTAAAAAACAAACAAACAAACAAAAAAATTTCCCAGTCAGGTCTAGTCTCTCCTGACTTTATCTTATAGATGTAGTCCTTAAACAAAATAATCTAAAAATTAGAAAATAGAAACCACTGTGGTCCCTTTTCGCTCTCTGAGCAGCACCATGGCGGTAGGCAAGAACAAGCGCCTTACGAAAGGTGGCAAAAAAGGAGCCAAGAAGAAAGTGGTCGATCCATTTTCTAAAAAAGACTGGTATGATGTGAAGGCGCCTGCTATGTTCAACATAAGAAATATCGGAAAAACACTCGTCACCAGAACTCAAGGAACCAAAATTGCATCTGATGGGCTCAAAGGCCGTGTGTTTGAAGTGAGCCTTGCTGATCTGCAGAATGATGAGGTTGCCTTTAGAAAATTCAAGCTAATTACTGAAGATGTTCAGGGCAAAAACTACCTGACTAACTTCCATGACATGGACCTCACCTGTGACAAAATGTGTTCCATGGTCAAAAAATGGCAGACCATGATCGAAGCTCATGTTGATGTCAAGACTACCGATGGTTATTTGCTTCGACTGTTCTATGTTGGCTTTACTAAATCACGCAACAATCAGATATGGAAGACCTCTTATGCTCAGCACCAACAAGTCCATGAGATCCGGAAGAAGATGATGGAAATCACGACCTGAGAGGTGCAGACAAATGATTTGAAGGAAGTGGTCAATAAACTGATTCCAGACAGCATTGGGAAAAACATAGAAAAGGCTTGCCAATCTATCTACCCTCTTCATGATGTCTTTGTCAGAAAAATGAAAATGCTGAAGAAGCCCAAGTTTGAACTGGGAAAACTGATGGAGCTTCACGGTGAAGTAAGTAGTTCTGGAAAGGCTACTGGAGATGAGACTGGAGCTAAAGCTGAACGAGCTGATGGATATGAACCACCAGTTCAAGAGTCTGTTTAAGATCCAGATTTTTAATAGTGATAAATAAGAGTCCTATTTGTGATGGCAAAAAAAAAAAAAAAAAAAAAGAAAGAAAGAAACCACTGTGGACATCTCAAGTAGGATGTTATTTGGTCCAGAGAACTAGGATCTTGCACAATACATAAAGGAAAAGTGACTGTCAGGGAACAACTTCACTAGCTTTCAGGGAACAACTTCACTAGCTTTCAGGAAACTCAAAGAAACAAGGACTATTGCAGAAACCTGGAGACAACCAGGGACACCCAGGTAGTCTCAGCCACCTGCACCATCCATGCAGCAATCTTCCCAGAAATTGCCACACACATCCTCTAGCAACTGTCCCCATTTCTGCCCAGCTATTACCACTTAATAATGACTTTTTCTAGTATCTCTCCTTCTAAATATCATAAAAATCTTTCTCCTTGGTAGAAGCTGGCCCAAAATTCCAGAGGCAGGAATACCATGCTAAGAAATAATAAATCCACATGCAAAAAATTAGAAAGTGCTTAATAAATGTTAAGTGACTTGTAATAAGTTAAATTTTGAAGCACAAAGTTTCAAATTGATTTCTGGTATGATTTAAAGGAGGTAGATTTTAACTGAATGAATTATTTGGCATAATATTTCACTTGAAAACATTATAAATATTTTAACACTTGCAAAACCCTCCTTTTAAAACAGGTCTCTGGAAAGACCACAAAGTCAGTATGACATAGTATTCCCTCGATGCTCAGCCTGGCCATACGTTATTGAACTGTGTCTAGTTAAACTCCACCATTTAGGAGAAGCATGGGAAGCCTGATGACCATTCAGGCAGAAGCAGTAAAACTGACTCAACATTGGGTGAGATGGATTTATTTTACACAAAACACATACAATACACACGAGTGTCTGGATGTGTATGAATTAAGGAGTCATTAATGGTGCTGAAGTATAAGGAGAATTATTATAAAGAATGCAAATCCCCTACCTCTTCTGGTCACCATCCTTGTCAATATACATGTGTTGATCATGCACTAATTTGAAAATTAGAAATGATACACATTTAGAAGACCAAGTTGACAGATATTCAAGCATGATTTTTGCATTATACTTTGCTATCCTTGATGTAGTTGCTCAGATCACAGATGTCAGCACACAGAGTTAGTCAAGGTGAAAATTCTCCACATTAACTGCTATTTTCAAAAAAACTGATGGAGATTTTTAGTACAATCACCTCAGCTTTCCTCTATATATACTTACATTTCTCCACCTTTCCTATCTTTTCTCCTTTCTCTCATCTTCATTGTTTAATCCTTTAATTCTGTCTCTTTCTATTTTACGCATCTGTTATACCTTTTAGGTTTTTATTTCTTCTGTTGGGTTCTTATACTAGGGAGATAATATGGTATTTAACTATTTAACATGTGGATCTGATTTGTTTCTTATTTATTTAACTCAATATCCTTTTTGATTTTATTTTAGTATTAAAAATTTTATTGCCGGGCATGGTGCCTGTAATCCCAGCGCTCGGGAGGCTGAAGCAGGAGGACTGGTGAGAGTTCGAGACCAGCCTGGGCTACAAAAGTGAGCTCAAGGCCAGCCTGAACTGCATAGCAAGACCCTGTCTCAAAAAGACAAAAAAATAAAAATAAAAATTTTATTACTTTTAATAAGATATAACAATGAGATAGTTTCAAAATGCATTAGTAGGGCAGCCACAATAAGGCAATGCATATTGTTGTCTTCATAGTAGCTGCAAGCTGCTTTATTACCTTACTCCAATAGTATTAGAAACTTAGTACCAAAGTGCTCTCCAGAGCATCGGATAGAAGTTGGCTTTTAGTCTCTAATGGTAATAATAAAGAAACCTAGGATTTACACAAGTTATTGAATTAATGGCTTAAGAGGTTAAGTAAATTGCTTGAGGGTCACAGTCATATTAAGCAACAGACATTGACTTTAAGCCAAAGACTCAGATATCTAATGTAATAGTCTTGCCAATGTGTAGTGATAAAGAAGTTGTTATTTCTTTGTCAATGTGTACCATAAGATGATCCAGGAATTCTCCACACTTGCAATGATTCTTAAATGTCCATTAGAACTCCACTTAAAGAGAAGCTTAAGTCCTTAATTATGTCACCAGAGATACCTCTCTCATGTGCTCTGCCTGACCTCATGTTGAAATGTTTTGATTGTAAACTTGCAAGAGAAAGACTGAGCTGCAATGTCCTGAAGCCACTGGGGCTACAGAAACCAGAATATATTACCTGACTTCTGCTAGACATTCTGATGTTATGCTTCATTGATTTACTGTTCTGGTTCAACCAAAGAATATTCTAAGATTTCATACCAGAGCTATATTTATTGAATGTGTGAAAGAAATGATCATCAAGGAAAGTGCTCAAAGAAATACCATTGTTCTCCAGTTACTGGCAGAATTATCTTTCTGTAAAGGTTACATGAAACAAGAACAGTTTTGTTGCAAATTTCAGCAGGAAGTTGATAATTTAACTCAACCCAATTCATAAAGAGCACTGGGGAATTGTTTGCATGAAGCATCGACTAGAAGCCTCATCTGGAATTGATTTTATATTTTAAAATAGTCTAAAATAATATTTATTATAGGCTTTACTATTCTATATAATCCACTGAAGGATTTTTTTTGTATCCATGAGAAATAACAAAGAATGTTTGTGTGTGTGTGTGTGTGTGTGTGTGTGCATTTGTGTAAACATTTTAGAATTATTTTAGTGAAAGAACATCTGCACTAAATGCCTCATCAGTAAGACAATGTATGTACATTATGCAGCCCTAGATATTTCTGAAAAAGGAATTTGGGGATATGGGGAATTGAAAAACATTACTTTAAATGTCATCTGAAAAACACACATTTGGGGATTACCTAAAAAGGAAGAGAGGTAGAAAAAAGAAGGAAATGTACAAAATAGTAAGGATAGAAAAAATTTGTACTAATATTGTTTAGACAAGAGATCATGTCTGCATCTTGTACTCTGCATAACTACTGTGAAGGCAACAATATGCAATATATTAATTACTGTAATTGTCCTACTCACCTGTTTTGAAACTTTCTCAATTCTATTTCTTTCTCATTAAAATTAATAAAAAATAAAAAGAACAAAAAAAAAGAAAGGAAAAGAAGAAAGAAGATTTGTCTACTAACTACAAAAACATATAAATCTACAATTTAAAAACAATAACATTGAGCCCCAAAAGGGGTGCAGGTCCATGGGTCTAAACAGAATATAAAAACAATTTCACAGATGTATGAAGACTTGCTCTATGTCACAATGACATTTTAAGTCTGTGATTAAAGCAGATTTGATAAAAGAAATTGTGAAAAAATATAGAGTGTTTTAGGGGAAACCATGGGTTTCTATATTGCTCCTTTGTCAAAATAAATTCCAGGTGCTTCAATGACATATTAATTCATGTTAATTAAAAATCACAATTAATCAATTAATATTTTTATAATATGATCTCTCTGACTTTTCCATATTTGCTAATATGTATACTTCATGGCAGCAAGGATCATCTTTACTTCAGTGACCACCACATCCCTAACCTAAAAGAGAACTAGGTACAGCCAAAAATATTTGTTGGAAAGAAAACTGAGAGATTTAATTGATTACCACATAAAGCACATCAAGGAATTGTTCACAGTTCTCTGTTAGACCATATTGGTTTTCACAGCGAATCTTTATATCCATCTGTCCTTGTAGTCCTTCAGCATTTGTGGGCAAAGGTCCATGAGAAAAACTAAATGTGTCTGCTGTAGACATCGGGGCAAGGAAGTGTTGAGCAGACTTCTCAGCACTCAGCCAGGTCCAAACTTAATAAGAGTTTGAAATGTTGTATTTCAAGTGTTGACATGCTGGTATTTCGCATTTTCTATCCTCTTGAGATCAATTTATGGAATAGAGGATAAAGAAGAAATCATTCTGGATAATTTTCTGCCTTTATTAGAGCATCTATCTTATGTTTTTCACCGCAAAAACTATTATATGCAAAGTACTATAGTCCACAGTTCTGACCATTCCTTCTACTGTTCTGGAAGTCCTACATTTACCTTTGGGACACCTAGAATGAGATTGTCTTATAATCTTTTACACAAGTATTGTTGCCTATCAACTCTCATGAAGTTCATTCAATGTGAACAGAACACATTGATTGTTTTTACTATTATTATGACTAGGTTTTCTAAAGACTCATCAGAACAACAAAGATGTTAGTAGCACTCCAAAATCCACCATGACTGCTAGAGCAGGTCACCTGGGACTTGAACACCATTATTTGTGATGGGTACAGCATGAGCTCTGGGCCAACACACATCCATTTCTAACCCTGATTCAGACTTGTCTTAAGCCACTATGAGATTTTTCTGTATTTAGCAACTTGTTAAAGTCTCGTGTCTCTTGGCTTTGTCCCTGCCAATTCAAGACACCAGGAACACCAGACACTATTCTGTCGATTCCTTCTTTCGTCCCTACTGAATTTTCCCTCCACTCAGGACCAGGGAAAGGGGGACAGTGTTAGCAGTAAAGTCACATCATAAAAACCTCATAAGCCCATCCAGGAGTGAAGCAAGAAACCCAAAGGAAGATTCATACAGTAAAACAAGTTCATACAATTAACTTGAGTGGAAGAATAAAGTAGAGAGATGATAGAAAAGAGAAGAGCACAAGTTATGAAATATGGTCACAAAATAGAGTGAATGTTTAAGTTTTCAAAATGGGAGACAGACAAAGAGATAGACCTGAAACTTTCTGATGGTTTGGCAGGCCTATCTTTGTGGTCTCAGTGATCCTGAGTTCCTAGATGGCCAAGCTCCCTATACTCAATGGTTAGACTCCACTTTATGTATTTCCTATAAAAAAGAATCATTTTGAATTGTGCTCGTGAATATTTAAATTACTTTAAAATTTCTGTTGCAAAAATAAACATTTCCTGGTTTATATATTTTTAAAAAAAGGAATACAATAAAAGACACATTGCAATTAATCACCCTCAAAGTACTCCACTTGCTCCAATAGTACTTTTCCGTTGCTCGTGCCACTTTATGAAGCAATTCTAGAAGTCCTCTTTTGTGTCTTTAGTTATGCTTTTGTGGCAGCCTTGATGGCCTTGATAGACTGAAAACATTTACTTTTTAGTCTCTTTGACTCTAGGGAGGAGCCAGAAGTTTCCTGGTGCCAGATCCAGGGAATACAGTGGATGAAGACACACTGTAATGTTTTTGACAAAAAGTGCCCTGAATATTTAATCAATGTGGGATGATTGAAAGATACAGTTAATGTTTAAAAATTTATTACGGTAAAATACACGTTGTCACTTATCCCCCTCAAGAAACCCAAAATATTACCTCTAATCTTGAACACATTTATCCTATCATTCTTGACAAAATATCTTTTACTGTAATGTTTTCTTTAATTTAGACATTGACCTTATCTTTGATCACCTCTGATAAATAACTGAGTGATTCAAGACTTAGATATTTCACTACACCTGGAAGTAAAGAGAGAAAAAAAAAAAAACATTAAAAATTGCAATGACAGGGTCACATGATTTAGATAAAGCAGTTCAGCTAGCCGATGCCATGAGAAAGGGAAAGTTCAAATGCCAGAAAGGCCACTTATGGTTCAGGAAAAAGAGACGAATAAAGACAAGTGTCTCCCACCCAGGTACTTTCTGCAGCAGGAGCCGGGAGGCCGCGATGTGACAAGGTCCTTCCACCCACTGGATTCTAGAGCAACATACAAAAGAAAACAGAGAAGGGAGGGAGGCAAAGGGACAACTAGGTAAAACACTAAAGAAACATAGGATCATTTTTATTTAAATCCCGCTTCTATATCAGTCCCAGTTTTCCTGTTTCACCTTCCAAAAGCCCATCTATGGGCACATGTGACTTGAGGTGGGGTGGGGAATATCTGGATATAAGCTTTAACAGGGGAGAAGAAATGTTTTGGGGTGAAACACTCAAATCATTTCCAAGGAGCCTTCTCCTCTTGCTAGCAAGGTCAGGGGCATTTTAAATTTTAGTCAGTGCTACTATCGGATGTGAGCTCTGACATTGCTGAATCATATTAAGGCATCCTCTAGTGGAAAAGAATCTCAGGCACTGAAATTCTCACATTTACATGTCTCTAAGAATATTGGATGTTCTTTCATTACCACAAGAATTAAATCTGCTGAGAAAGCAGAGCTCTGTGGAAATGGAACTTATATCACAAGGAGCATACCAAGAGAGGCCAAGCACTGCGCTGAGGAGGTGAGTCTTAAATTGGAGCACTAGGGGCTAGTAGACCTAGGGGACACACTGACAGGAGACAGGGAAAAGATGAAAGAAGCCTCAGAAACAAGGTGAACTTTTCTACCTCTGAACTTCCATAATGATCTGCTCAACACAGTTTGGAAAATTCTAAAGTCAAGAAAATTCCCTAATCCCTACTCAGGCAACAATTGCTGCCTGTCCCACTTCCGGAATCATTTAAGTTGGGGTGGAGCCAAACCAAGTTTAGGTATGATCAGAAAATGAAAAGTAGTAAAAGACCCCTATGTTCATGGTCATCACTAAGCCCTAAGGCCTTTCCTATGTGGGCTGCTTCTGTACCTTAACACTCTTAGCACACTAGGAAAAATCTTCAACAGTAGAGCATACACACACATGCGTGCACACACAGCACATACATAGTACACATAGACTAAAAATTCAGAAATTAGGCTGGTTGCGATGGTGCACACCTGTAATCCCAGTACTTGGGAGTCTGAGGCAGGAGGATCGGTGCAAGTTTGAGACTAGCCTGGGCTACAAAAGTGAGCTCACGGCCAGACTGAACTGCATAGTGAGACCCTGTCTCAAAAAGAGAAAAAAAAAAAATTCAGAAATTGGCAGAGGTAAGGCATACATGGAATGGGTCTCAAATTCCTTTACTTGAAAATAAAGGCTGCAATAGCTTCTAGGGTCACTGCACGCAGAGCACTGAGGGTGTGTTGGAAGCTCAGATGGGCACAAGTACCAAACTTCTCAGAAGTGAACGTACCAGACAGAAATGATAAAGTCAAGAGATGGAAATATATGTTCTAAGACAAACACAATCAAGTAAAACTTAATGGCAAGCACATCTGTAAATTGAAATTTTCTGGCAGCTATGTCACAAAGTATTAAAAAGTATATTAAAATATTACCATTACAACATGTAATCTGAAGGCAAAATTAATGAGCTATTTTATATTCCTTTTTACACTAAATTTTTAAAGTCTCTTGTTATTACCAGTTCTGAGATACACTACAATTAAACATTCTGATTACCAACTATTACAAGCAATATGTAAAGAGATCCAAGATTGCCTACATGTTCACTTGCATTCTGGTAGTTTTTCCTTAGAGAGAAAGGAAAAGATTTATATATGGCTACCATAAAGGGAAACTATATAATAAGCCTTGTCTATGGTATCTGTATTTTGAGGCAGCAAGAAATACAAACCTCTAAAGCTTTTCTAGAAGGTCCTATCATTTTTCATGCCTTACGCAAAGCACATTCTTGATAAGCATAAGATAAATTGCATTGAAATCCTAATGTGCACTTGACCTGACTCCAAGGTTCCTTCCCATCATACTGCCACAGGATTCTTGGGGTCTCTGTCTGAACTCCAGAAAGAAAGGACACAATTCAAACGCTAGTATTTCCAGTACTTTGTAGATTGCTTTGGAAGATTCAGACTTTTTCATATTCCTTCATTCTTACCATTCAAATTGTGTTATTCAAACTACCAAGAAAGGGGTCACCTGAGAATTTGTTAGAAATGTAGAATGTTAGCTTCTAACTCACATCTACTGAATCAAAATATTTACTTTGCTAGGATGTCCATGAGACCCTGGACAAATATCCAACTTTTCCTATTTGTTGCTATGGATAGAGCAAGCCTATTCCTGGTGCCTGTATGTGTCACGGGCCTGTTTTAGCTGTATTTCTTCCAGAGCCTTATGTAATGGATAGTATATCATGAGAAGGACATAGAAACTTGGGAACTATGATGGCTAATTTTATGTATCATAGACAAGGTCATGGCAATCACAGACAGCTTGTAAGATTATATTCCTCAGTGTGCATGTGAGGATGTTTTCAGAAGAGATTAGCATTTGCATATGTGGATTGAATAAATAAACTGGCACCACCAACATTCCAGTGTGAGGGTTATGGTTTATGTCTAGTTGTCCCCCCAAAGCCTCATGCAATCATGGGGTGGGGACTTCTAGAATTTGAGACTTGAGTCATGATCACTGGGATTATGTGTTTTAGTACTGATGGGATTATGGTCTGCCTACTGCTGGGAATTATAGGTGTGGCCTGAGGTGGATAGGCTAAGGCAGAGAGCTTGATGTAATATAAAGAGAGACAGAGAGATGGACTCAAGCTATTGCTCTCTGCTATCCTGGTTGTTTCGTTGCCTCTGTCGCCATTGTTGCTGTTCCGCCGCCATGAACTGCTGCTGCCATGTGCCTCTCTGCCTTGGAGTCGGCTGAGAATGAACTGAAACCTTCAGTGAACTAAATAAACCTTTCCTTGCTTCATTTTGAGTGTCGGGTATTTGTCCCAGTGATGAGTAAAAGGTAACTAAGACAGTGAGCATTGTCTTACTCGTGAGAACTTGAGTACAAAAGAAAGACAAAGAAAGGAAGAACGAATTCTCCTCTTAACCTGACCATTTGAGTTAAAACTGTTTCTTCTTACCCTTAGTCTGGGACTTACACCATTGACCCTCCAGATTCTCGGACCTTTGGAACTATAGCCCCTCCCCTTCTGGACCTCCAGCTTTCAGGTAGTAGATCATTGAGATTTTCTGTCTCCGTTACCGTGTGAACCAAGTCTTACCACAAATCTCTTTCTAGACATATATGTACTATGGGCTCTGTTTCTCTGGAGAACCCTAATACAGAGACCCACCCCAGGCTAGGAACAATGATGTGATTCTCTGACATCATTTCAAGTGTGAGAAAACACCTACAACCAGGCTCAGGCTGTGGGGCAGCAGGCCACTATCCATTATACTTTGACTATTGAACAGACCCTGGAAAACTCAGAGGAAACTTCTCTACTTTAGCCCGAGGCAGTTCTTTCCGACCACAGCCCCTTGTACTTCTTTGCTGATCTCCAAGCCACCCTCAAGATCTTGCAGCATCCTAGCTGGATGCAGGATCCCTGTCACAGGGAAAGCCAAAAATGTGATAATTCCTTACTTAAAACCCAATAGTTACTATCTGAAGTCCTTTAACTGCTGTAGAGAGACAAAGGTCCATAGCACATGAGCATAAACTCACTCTGTTTAGATAAGACCCTCATGACAAGCACAGCTATTGATAGGATACCCATCCCTGGTTGATTTTCACTAGTATAAGAGAGCAGGTTACCAAAATTTTCTCCTTCTTCTGGAACCAAATAAGCCTTCCAGATTTTTAGACTGGTCTCCTTTCATGCCTGTTTATTGCTTCCCATCCATCCTGCACACCTATCTGCACAACACTGTACTCCTGAGGATGTGGCCCTACAAATATAAGGATAAACATTCCTTTCTTAAGTTCATTGGGGAGCCTCCTGAGAGACCAGTCAGGTTATCAATACTGCAAAAAACTGTCCATTCCAGTTCTTTACATGGTCCAACGGTGGCAGCAAGTCAGATTCATCTGGAGAGACTTTTACAAATGCAGATATTCCAGTTATTCCCTAGACTAATAAAAATTAAAATTCCAAGGGGGGGAGATCCTTTTGTACAGCATGGGATGAGATGCACTGTATTGGATCATTATCTGAAACAGTAGATGGGATCTTAAAGAGTAGCAGACAACAGACTTAAAGATCATAATGTGTAAGATAGAAATCACATAATTCTGGTAAATCCTAGGGTAAGCTAATAAAGTACAGGATATCCCTACAGACAGAACACTGTGGGAAGTGTCTCTGTGTGATGTCTGTAGCAGTATTAATTTGGAAAGCCTTCTCCTAAGGGGGAAGAGTTAATTAATCAAACAATTATTGCCAACTTCTCAAATGTCCCTATTAAGAAAACAATTTATTTTGGTTGATTAGTGGTTGTTTATTTCTTTGAAGGACCAAAACTAAAGATCCAAAGGACCAGTCTCATAATATCAAAACAAATACAAATATCAAACAACAAACTTCATTTTATTCCATAAAATTGAAGAAAACTGAACAAATGGAGAAATAGCTGCCATTCTTTGGTGGGCAAAAGAGGTAAAAGAAAGCTTTCCTTAAATTGATTTATAGAGCTTTAGAAAATTTCCAGTCTAAATTACGTAATAAAACGTGTGTGGCTTTCATAAGTAATTCTGATCTGGAAAAGGCGTATGTAAGAAAATACTGAAGACGGACAGTGAGTTTATTGTGCCAACTTTACTATGTATTCTAAATTTTAAAGTAGGATTACATTGTATCAGTAAAAGACTATGTGTTATCATGACCCAGAAAAGAAAGTTATGAACCAAACTAAATTATTTTTATGGCTTGATATTTAAATTGGTGGAAAATATAAAGCTTTAAAAATATCCTGGGAAAATTAGTTTAATATCTGGACTAATTTCTATCTCAAAATATCCTCTCAAATGAAAACAAATGCTATGTAGGATAATTTAATACTTAGAAATTTATAAAAAGTGAAAGTGATCTAGAGATTTAAATATATATTCACAGAAAGGCATATAACTGACTAATATGTATGTGGAAAAGCACTCAATAACATTACTTATCAGTGGAGCACAAAAGGAGCACAGGATGCAGCATCTCCCAGTAAAATCACTAAAATAAAAAACAGACACCAACAAAAGTTGGCAAAAATTGAGAGCAATTAGAATTCTCTACAGTACTAATGAGTATGTAAGATAGTACAATCATTTAAAAAATTCTCTGACAGTTTCTTCTAAAATTGAATATAGTTTTATCCAGTGACTATTTCTGCTCTAGACATTTGTCCTTAAGAAATCAAAATACATGCCCAGAAAACTATAGTAACCAAACAACACAGAACTTGCATAAAAATAGATACACAGACCAATGGAATAAAGAACTCAGAAATAAATCCACACATCCATGAAGAGTTGCCTCTGACCAGAATTCCAAGAACACACAATAGAAAAGGGACAGTTTCTCTAGTACAAAGCATAGAGAAAACTGGATATCTACATGTGGAAAATGAAATTAGAGTCCTATCTCATACTGAATACAAATGTAAGCCTAAAAGATTAAAGGTTACATGTAAGACCAAAACTACTAAAAAAAAACAACATAGAAGGAATCTATGTTGCTTAGATTTGACTTTATGAATTTGAGCTCAAAAGTTTGAGCTAAGCAAAGCAAAATTCAGAACAGTCTAGCACTGATTTGGGCATTCAATTTTTTGGACATGACACAAAAGCTCAGGAGCAAAAGAAAAAAAGACAGATGGTATCTTAGTTACTTTTTACTCTTTGCTGGGACAAATACCTGACACCCAAACTGAAGGAAGAAAAGTTTATTTAGCTCACAGTTACTGGAGGTTTCAGTCCATACTCAGTCTGGCTCCAAGGCAGAGAGGCACATGGCAGAGAGCAGTAGTTCATGGCAGTGGAACAGCAACAATGGCGACAGAGGCAACAGAACAACCAGGGGAGCAGAGAGCAACAGCGTGAGTCTCTCTGTCTCTATATTACATTCAGGCTCTCTCCCTCAGCCTATCCACCTTAGGCCACACCCATAATCCCAGCAGTAGGTCGACCCATAATCCCATCAGTACTAAAACACATAATCCTGGTGGATCATGAGTCAAATCTCAAATTCTAGAAGTCCCCACCCCATGATTGCATGAGGATTTGGGGGCACAACTAAACATGAGACATAACAGATGGATTTCATCAAACTAAAAGCTTTTTCACAGTCAGCAAGATACTCAATGGAATGAAGAGACAACCTATAGAACAAGAAAAAGTATTTGCAAATTATGCATCTGATAAGGAGTTGATATCCAAGCATATAAAAGCAACCAGTGCAATACCAAGAAAACAAACAACCTAATTATTATAAAGTGGACAAAGGACCCACCTAGACATTTATCAAAAGAAGACACAGATTGTCAACAGGATACAAATAATTAACAATGTGACTAATCATAAGGAAAATGCACGTTAAAAACCGCAATGAAATATCACATTGCACTTGTTAGGCTGACTATTATGAAAAGGTAAGTGTGGGGGGATGTGGAGAAAAGGACCTCTTATAAACTGTGCAAGAGTGTCTAAGTTATTCTGATCCTTATGGAAAACACTATGGAGAGTCCTCAAAAAGTTAAAAATGAAACCAGGCATAGTGGTCAATGGCTGTAGTTCCAGCACTTAGAAGAGTGAGGTAGGGGACCCAAAAGTTTGAGCTAAGCCTAGACTACAAAGCAAAAGTCAGAAGAGTCTGGACTATACAGTGAGACTGTCTCCAGAAAGCAAACGAAAGATTAAAAATAATTGTACCATGTGATTCAGTAATTCCACAATTGGGCACATATATCCAAAGGAAATGAAATCAATATGTCAAAGAGCTGTCTGAATTCTGATGTTTATTGGAGTGCTAATTACAATGGCCCAGGTACGGTCAATCCATGTGTCCACTAATGAATGAACAGATTTCATACAAATGGAAGCGCTAAACAGTCCTTAAAAAGAAGTCCTATGACTTGTGGCAACGTAGATGAATCTGAAAGGCATGGTGCTAAGTAAAATTAATCAGGCATACAAAGATAAAATCTCACTTGCTGATGGAGTCTGAAGCATCACATTCATAAAACCAAATAGCACAATATGTTGGTTACCAGGGCTGACTGGGGACCTGGTGATGGATTGGAGGATGTTACCTACTGGATACAGTTTCAGTTAGAGAGGAGGAATAAATTCAAACAATCTTCTGTACAACATGGTAACTAGAGTTTGCAGCAATATGTACTCAAACATTGCTAAGACAGATTTTAAGTGTTCTTACTCCCAAGAAGATACATCTATATAATTCTTATTAAGTAAAGATTTTAAAAACACATGCATCCAAAAGAACAGATTTGTGGGTAGTAGCCAAGAATTAACATCCATCCTATTTATCTATTCTCTTAAAAAATAAACATTCGTCCTACTTATTGCCAGTTATATTTAGCTTAAACACCCTCTTTCACATGGTTAACTATAATTTAATCAAATCAAAGGTAACAGAGATTAGTGAAATCAGCAGTTATACCACCTCCCTAGGCAAATCTCAGAAAGTTGACCACAAGCAATTTGACCCAAAAATCCATGAGACAGGGATGCTAAGGAGCTTCTGCTTTACTCTTCTCTGATTTTATCAAAACTCTGGCCACAGACCAGAATTACACAAGCATTACAAGAATGTTTGTGTGTTGGTACACTTGGAACTTAGCACAAGCAAAACATCCCTCCTCATTCTAAACATCAAAACAGTGGACACAGCATCACCAAAACTCAACTTTCAGGTCAACACTAAATGGAAGGCTTTTCAGATATGGGGCCCAGGAAGTCTGCTCTTTATAATGTTTATGTAATTAAGATTGCAGATTAGATTTAATTAATTTGGACACTTGCCTAGACCATTTTCATAAGAACTCTTGAATCCAGCTTTTTCTGAGTCCTTTGAGGGTATCTTTGGGGTTCATCTATAATATCTGGGCCAAAAAAGCAGTTGCGGGCACCCTGAAATGCACAGAGGAGTTCACAGAACCCCTCTGAGATAGCGCATCAGAGCCAGCATCTGACTGCACATGGCTTATCCCAGATTTTGAGACACCTTCAAGGGGAAACTCTAGCCCAATGTGCTCTCAACTGCAGTTCCCAAAAGCAAGACCTGACAGATACGGAAGGAAGCTAGTACTAAAGAACAGGACCTGTTTTGAGGTCAGTGTTACTGTGACCCACAGAGTGTACTGGGAAGAGCCAGACACCAGAGAACCAGAGTCAGTAGGGTCCAAGTCCAAGAGGAAGTTGACATTGACAGTTAAATGGGGTCAAAAGCTGTGGGTAAGACCTGTTGGATATGCATACCTGACATGTCACACCCTACACACCCTGTGGTAAGTGATCATTCTGTGTGGTACAGTAATGAATCAGTTAAACTTAATTAAATGATTACACTTAATTAAACTATAATCCAGGTGCTTGATTTCCCAGCAGTGGGCATAGCTCAGGAGACTGGAGCTTTGTTTATCTAGAGGAAGTTCATATGAGCCTACATATAAATTTGATTCTTAGCCAATAAGAAGAGCATTATTTTGGGGGAAAAAAAAAAACATTAGTTTTGGTTGGTCTGCTTCATTTATCCACTGCTGAATAAAAGCAATAACTGAATGAGGAGTTTTACTTGGTGACCCGTACGTTAGT
>PVJA010010265.1:29357-57967 GCA_004027025.1 Myocastor coypus
CCCCCCCCCCCCAAGCCTCATGCAGTCATGGGGTGGGGACTTCTATAGATTGAGACTTGACTCATCAGTCACTGGGATTATGTGATTTAATACTGATCTGGAGTTTGAGACTTGATCCATGATCCCTGGGATTATGTGTTTTAAGTACTTCTGGGATTATGGGTGTAGCCTAAGGCGGATAGGCTAAGGCAGAGAGCCTGAATATAATATAAAGAGAGACAGAGACAGACTGGAGCTGTTGCTCTCTGCTCCCTTGGTTGGTCCGTTGCCTCTGTCATGATTGTTGCTGTTCCGCCACCGTGAACTGGATGCTCTCTTCCCTGTTCCACTCAGCCTTGGGCCAGCCAAATATGGACTGAAACCTCTAGTAACTGTGAGCTAGTAAACCTTTCCTTCCTTCATTTTGGGTGTCAGGTATTTGTCCCAGCAATGAGTAAAAAGTAACTAAGACACTCCTCTATAATTCAGCCAGATACAGCAAAGGTGCCTGAGCCCCTATCTCAGGAGAGTTTACCTACCCGAGTGGACCAAAAGACTGGTTCATTACGAGGCCCATCACTTATTCAGAGCCAGATGATACTCAGGATTGTCCCATTAGAGAACCTCATATCCGGAGAAGATTAACAATTAAAAGGCTGCTGTATAAGCATCAAGTGTCTGTAAGAGAGGTTGTTTTGATTGGATTAATGATGGATGCTCTTGCATTTCGTCACACAGACAGCTAGCTCCATTTACATGTTGGGCTTGTTTCAAGGAACACACAAGTGACCCGAGGCCTCAGGGCTTCTCTCTGGCTTAGTGTTGAAGTGACTGACACATTCCATCTTTGATCCTTTGCTGCTCAGGACTCAATGGGATGCCAGCCTTCCAGGGAGATACTCTAATTTCTGCAGCTTGGCCTCAGCCACCCAACTCCTATGTCTCCAATCACCGATTGCTTCATGGAGGAGGAGGCCCATGACTTCTACTGATTTCATCTCTTACATGTTGGTTCTTGCAGATTCTAGCCTCCAAGGACAACTTTGCTTCTAAATTTTTACTTACTACCTTGATTTTTTTTCCACTCTTGAAGATAGATCCAATTCTGTCCTTGCATAATGTGGAGCTCGGTTCTTTGTACAGCTGGAGTCCTTAATTTCCAATTCACTGTCCAACCATTTGTGAACTTATGGTTCTTTCTGTAGGTTTTGTTACAAATCAGGAATTTGTTCAAACCAGCTATGCAGAAAAGGGAATTCTCAGAAAGTTACTTTTGTCAGATATTATCATGACCTGCCTGCAGGCAAACAGGGAGTAGAATTTGGAAAGGGGGCCTGAATTTGTGCTCCTCATTTGAGAGGCACTGGAGAGCCTTTCATTTCTCTCCTGATCAGAGGCTACTGGCCACCTCATCCTACATTTTCATCTCCCCTCACCTTGCCTTGTATATTCCTCCACTGTACATGGCCACAACTTGGCCACCAGCCCTGAGATTACAGATTTAGGTGGTATTACAGCTATCTGTTCCAAAAATAATTTGAGATGGGTTATTTAGATGCTTGTATAAGCAAAGAATACATAAGATGAAAATAAGTATGATAATGCTATTCATAAGGATTGAAATCTACTACATGGCTCTGAACTTGGTGGACTTTTTTGTCTTAGATTTACCTTACAATATTTATACCTTATGATATATATATCTTGAGAATAATATCTAGAGATAGAGATAGAGTTAGAGATAGAGTCATAGGTAGAGTTAGAGAGACAGAGATAGAGTTAGAGAGAGAGTTGAGAGGGGGAGAGAATGAGAGATACGAAGATAATAGAGATAGAGATGGAGACAGAGATAGAGATAGAGATAGAGATAGAGATAGAGATAGAGATAGAGATATAAATTAAATTGAATACTCATTGCCTAGGGCTGATGCACCAAAGCATCACTAAGTGAATATATAAAACAACAGAAATGGTTTGGTCACAGTTACTGATGGTAAACATCTAAAATCAAGGTACTGGAAGTTCACAAACCCTCAGAAGTTTGTACAGAGTCCCTTGCCTTTCCAGGCTCCAGCCTCACCAGCAGTCCTTCATGTTCTTTGATTCGCAGATGCGCTGCTCCAAGATTCCTTGCCCCCAGGCTATCCTCTCTGTACCTTCACTCCAACTTCCCTCTGTGAATCTGACTGTGCCCAAACTTCACCCATTTTTAAGGCCAAGAGTGCCATTAGGTGGGGGCCCACCCAAGTATGGTAACCAATTTTAATCAACTGGTATGTTTTCTTCTTGCTGTTCTCTGTGCTTCTATAACTCTATACAATGGACACATGTGCACATGCTTTTGTGGGGAGGGGCAATTGCTTCCCATCACCCTCAAAAGTAGAATCACATTTTGTAGACTTATTTCTATTCAACAGTGTTTTATGGAAATCACTACAAATCATCTGGCTTAGTTGTACTTCATTTTTTATTGATAGGAAAGTACTCCTTTGTGTGAGATATTATATAAATTATTAAGTTCCTTTTTGGTTGATGGGCATTCTTTTTATTCCTCCAAATACAGCCGTATCTTTTATTTCTATCAAGCTATATTCCCAGGAGTGGAATTACTGGGTCAAGGGAAACTGGTACTTTTAATTTTAATAAATGTTATCACATCTCTCCCAAAGGAGTTTAACACATCATAGTTCATGAGCAAAGGTTTGCAGTACAGTCTTGCTCTCCTCTTTCCTCTATGGTCCTACCAGTATATAATAACATGGTAGTTTTTTTTTTTTTTAACAGTCTAAGTATAAAATAATTTTTATCATTAATTTGCTTTTCTCTGATAACTAGTGAATTTGATCTACTTTTTTTGATTATCTGCCAGACAAATTTATTCTTCTATGACTTGTTTATTTGTTATATGTCTTCCTTTAATCACAATTTTGTACTTTTCTCATCAAATTTGTATTCACATTATACATATAAACTTTATTTGTGTCACAAATGCATTTTCCTTATGCATCATTTACCTATTGACTTTACAAATTGACAAATTCAAGGTAAATGAATTTTCCTTCCTAGCTTCTACTTTTAGTTTAAAAAGATCTCTCCCACCTTTGCAATATACTTCTAGCCTACTGGATTGTTAAACAATAGCTTCATTGTTGCATATTTTTCACTGAGAAATGTCATCTGTCTGAAATATGTTTCTTACGCTGTGTAGAAATCAGGCACTATATTTCCATGTAGTTCTGAGCATTTTATTCCAGGTCTAATACTAGCTATTATACATTTTCCTCTCTTTTCATGTATCAAATTTTCATTTATACTGTGGTTTCATTAGACTTTCTAGCAACCTATACAAAGAGGAAACACAAAGCCTGAAAGAACAGTTAATATTTTAGCTACTGTAGTGGTGAGAATTTAGGTGACAATTATTCTTCATTTTGCTTAGCTATATATTTTAATTTTTTTCTCTTACAGGTATGCATTGTTAGCGTGAGGAAAAAAAACAATAGGAGGAGGCAGTCAACACAATTAATTTCATCATTCACACTGTCACAGGACAAAATAAAGGGGTAACTAGGAGGCAGAAATACTATTCTTAGAGACTTGAGAGGGTTTTACCCTCAGGGAGAAACATAATAGGAGTTTTCCCGAGAGACCTGGAAAATCTCTTCAAAGGCCGCTTTGCCCTGAGTAGGCCTGATTGAGTTTGGAGAAGTCATGTCATTCAGCCAGCTCATTATGAAATAGCTGTGCGGAGGTGACTTCAAGTGTGATCTGCGGGCACTGCCTACTTAAGCAGAAGGAGTTTAATTGATTGGAAGAGCAGGTTGCTCTGAGCTGATGCAATAACTGCTAGGGTTGAGCGCATTGTTTGAAACATGCGAAGTGATGCAATAATTACCTGTGTTCTGCAGCAGCTGAATTACTGCCAGGAATTTATATGCTTAAAATAAAATTATAGTAATTCACAGTGGTGATTAGAGACCACATTCAAATGATGTAAAAGTAACCCCCAGGCACTAACAGTCCCCATCCCCTAAAAGACGATGGTCAGTTAAAGTCCTCAAGTCTCCCCAGAACAATTCTCTGGCCTCAGTGAAAACCGTAGTAGGCTTGCAGCCCCCCTGGTGTCATCTTCCACCCTGATGATAGCTGGCCAAGTCCCTATCCACTGCACAGCCCACAGTGACCTGGACACACTCCCCCTCTTATCTTTTAGGTCCTCTAGGCCTAGTTTCCTTGTTTCTGCTCCATCATTGAGCCAGGGTTGAGCCATAGTCATCCCTTAAGTTAACTACATAGCAAAACATGAGACTAGGCATCAGAAGAGCTTGTGACTCCTTCACCCTGGCAGGAAGCAGTGAGAGACTGTGGACTTGCCGGGAGATGCCATTTGGTCTCTCTTCCTTTGTCTGTAAAATGATGGCCCCATTGGCCCATTTCCAAGGATGTCATTACTGGGGAAGAATAGTTGAACCCCAACCTTCTACCCTCCTCCTTGAAGGTCTGGAAGTTGGGGTGCTGAGTGCTTGCAAACCAAAGTGCATCATAGCTTGGCTTTCTTCTCCCATCTAAAGTGCCAAAATCTCACTTATACTCATTTGCAGAATAGAAACAGCCATAGGTGGCGCTCAGGGTCCTTTAGGCTCCATTGTTTGGTGTGCCGCTGTCTAGTCTCACTGACGCCCCACAAAGGTAAAAACTAGCAAATGTATTATGTGTCTTCATGATGCTTAGCATGGCACCAAACTGAGCATCACAAACTGGCAGCACATGTGATGTTTAGTTTGGGCTCCACAAGGCATTTTGGTTGGCTTTTTATACTGAGTGCAGTAAGCAGACTTACTGCCTTCCAAGATGTTCACATCCTAATCCCCATGCTACCGTACATGGCACAGCGGATTCTGCATATGCTATTAAATGAAAGGTTTTTAAATGGGGAGATTATCCTGGATTATGTAGGTGAGCACAGTGTAATTACCAGGATCCTTTAAAAACAGGAGCGAGAAGCAGAAAGTTCAGCCAAGAGGGACAGCATCAGAAGAAACACTCCACTGACTGAGGCTGGCTTGGAAAATAGCAGATGAGGGTGGTGAGCCAAGAAACGCAGGCAGCTTCCAGCATTGCAAACCAACCCTCCCCAGAGCCTCCAGGAAACACATAAGTGTGCCAACACCTCTATTTTAGACCAGTGAGATTTTTTTTTAATGGGCTTTTACCTCCAGAAGTATAAGACAATGGTATTTTTTAAAGCTACTAAATCTCTGGCAATTTGTTTCAGCAGCAATAAGACACTAATACAGAAAGTGAATGCGTACATCAAGAGCAAGCAGCACCCAGACCAGACACTCTGCTGCTCAGTGCCCACCTGATGGTCCTCTAGGCCTGGTTTTGTTGTTTCTGCTCCATTATTGAGTCAGGGTTGAGCCATAGTCATCCCGTAAGTTAACTACATAATAAAACATGAGGCTGGGCATCAGAAGAACTTGTGACCCCTTCACCCTGGCAGGAAGCAGTGAGAGACTGTGGACTTGCTGGCAGATGCCATTTGGTCTCTCTTTCTTTGTCTGTAAAATGATGGCCCCATTGGACCATTTCCAAGGATTCTGTCTACTCTGGATCTCAAGGTTCCATGATGGAGTAGTAGTGGTTTGTGACCCAGTTAGCATCATATAATTTGGTCTGTGTGCTGTCGTGGCTACTTTTATCCAACTTGTTGGGATAGTAATTGCCGGCATCCTTTCTGGCAACCTTTTTCTCTCTATGGTAAAAAGACTCTCTGAATGGAAAATGCCAACTTGCTGCCTTGAACTTGCCGAAGGCGGCAGCAGCAAACACAAATCAAGTGCCTGCCTCCGGCAACACACACAGCACCAGGGAGGAGAAAGCACTCAGAGTTGGTCTCTGAATGCTGGGAGAGAAAAGTGAAATGACCTAGATTCCTTTTGGTACCTGAGATACTGTGTTTGTTAAAGGCAGCTGATAACTGATTGGCCAATATTTTATTTCAATAATTTTTGTTTGTTCTGTAAATAGATGAGGATTAGAAATTCTTCCATTGTCTTTCCCTCAATTTTTAAGCCTCTCCTAGCCCCTGACATGATCAACACCTAAAGATTGATATATTAAGTGTAGACTGATGGTTTTCTTCTCATAGAAAAGAAATAGTAGTATATATTTTAGGCTTGGTTTTTTAAGGGGGTTGGTTTGCTTGGTTGCTTGTTTGTTTATTGAGAGAAAGTCTCATTGTTCAGGGCTCTAACTCATGGTGATCCTCCGGCCTTGGTCTCTTGACAGCAGAGATTAGGCATATGCCACTACACTTGGAGATACTTTTTTTAATGAAAAAGATTATCAAATTCTTTCTTAACTGTATTGAACAAGGAAGAAAGAATGTGAGAGAAAAACAGAACTCAAATGTTTATTCTTGCTTTCTCTTGGGTTTACAACTTAAACGTTTAAAAATCTATACTTTTTATTCATGTTGGCCAACATGAATTCTGAATTCTTTGATCAACCTGTCCCTGACCCCATATTACCTGCTCCTACTCCCCTGATAGTTGCCTCCATATACTCTAATGCTATTAAAAAAAACCTTTTCACAGTCTACAGATATGAGAAATTCTGAAGTATTTGTCTTTCAGTGCCTGACTTTTTTCACTTAACATAGTTCTTATAGTTTCAACCATGTCACAAATGATAGGATTCTCTTTTCAAAGGCTGAGAAGTATTCCACTGTGTACATCTACATTTTCTTTTCTAGAAAATTCCTTCTTGTGTCTGTCTCTTTTTTGTCCTCTATATTCTGTTTGCCCTACTTCCTTTTTGTTTCAATTCTAGAACTGCCTAATTTTTTTTTTTTATTTCTTCATTGATCGATTACTCAAGCATGAACTGTTTAATTTCTATGGGTTTCCATAGTTTCTGAGGTTCCTTTTTCAATTGATTTCTAGTTTCATTGCGCTTAGGGATAATTTTGATTTTTTTAAACTTATTTAAACATATTTTATGAGCTAGTATGGCAGCTGGTTTATGAAAGTTTCATGTTCTACTGAGAAGAATGTGCATTATGTGGCTGCGATCTCAGTGTGCCCTGGGGCAGGGGGATCAAATCTCCCCTCCCCTCACCCCTGAGCCTGTTTGCTGTCACTTTAATCTGCTGATCTATTGGCTTGCCTTAGAAGTGTAGTTGTTTTGTAGTCTTTTTTGTTTAGTTTTTTAGTCTTAAATAATTAAGCCCTTCTCAAAGTGGCTCCTGGTGAAACATTTTCTAATATGGCGGACACTGTACTAGATTTCTTCTTCAATAATAGGTTGCCAGGAAGAATGAGTTACTTTGAGAATAAAACCTCATGCTGGGCCTAGGCTGGGGAGATAGCTCAGTAGAATAAGCGCTTGCCTGGCAAACGCAAGGACCTGAGTTCAATCCCCGATCCCACAAAAATAAATAAATATATAAATACACCGTGTAACATAGGATTCAGCTTTAAAAAAAAAAAAAAATGAGCAACAACAACAAAAACTCCTCTTGCTGTTTTATGTAGTTTATAGTAACTTTCAACTTTTCTTGGGGTTAGCAAGGCTAGCCTGGTCTGTTATTTTTCTCTGGAGCTGCTGAGTCAATCCAGGCCAACCTTGAGTTAGCAGAGTCAAGTTTCCCCTCCCCAGGAGTAGGAGATAGCTTTCCAGACTGTTTTCTTCTTTTGTCTGCTCCACTTGCTCAGCTTCTTTGTAGTTTCCTGAGAACTACTTTTATTCCTAAGTTTTCTTCCAGAATGTCTTGATTCCATATCTCAGAGGGGCTATATTTTACTGCTGGTCTTTATTCCACAATTTTTAATGCTTTATCATTTTAAAAATGTATTTGGTACAGGGTCCAACTATGCAGCTCAGACTTGTGATGATCTTCCTGTTTTCAGACTCCCCAGCACGAGGATTACAGATGTATGACACCACACCCAGTCATGGTAGCCTTCTCAGCGCATCTGAGGGTGGGACCAGTATGGTATGCTGTTGAGCATTGAACTCTTATCCCTGAGCTTACCTAAGGAGACACTTAGTCCACTGAGCTATTTCATTGGCCCTTCCCTTATCATTTTAATAATAGCTATTCTAACAAGTGTGATGTGATATCTTACTGTAATTTTAATTTGTATTCTCCTAATGATTAGCATTGCAGAGCAACTTTTTAGGTGTCAGTTGGCCACTTCTTTGAGAAATGTCTACTTTGATCCTTTGCCTATTTTTAGTTTGGCCATTTTCTTAGTACTGAGTTATATATTTCACCTATTCTTACCTTACTAGATGTATAGCTTGCCAGTATTTGTTCTCACTCCATAAACTGTCTTCGTTCTATTGATCTGGGGGGAGGAGGTACTATGCAGAACTTCTTGGCTTGTTTTGACTGCAGTGTTTATTTTTGCTTTGGAGGTCACACTCAGAAGAAATACACATAGACCTATATCATGAGATTTCCCCTCATATTTTCTTCCAGATATTTTCTTACATTTAAGTCTTTACCTATGTGATTTGACTTTTTGTATATAGTGTGAGCTAATCTAATTTTATTCTTGTTGTATTGTCTTTTTTATCCCAATGCATTGCCTAAATATAATTAGAGTAGTCACATTTTAATTGACTAATAGCCACATGTGAATAAAGACTCCTATTTTTCTAAACATTAGAAATCATGTAGTGATTATATTTCATTTCCCCCCATCTAACATAAAAAGAAAGTAGTGCTTTACATTTCTCCAGAATGGTTCTGAAATGATCACCATCAGCTCCCTATTTGAGTAAGTAATGGCCAAAGCTTCCCAAATTTCTTCAAAACTATAAATCCATGTTCCAAGAAGCTGAAGAAAGCCTAAAGGAAGGCATGAAGGAAACTGCACCGAGTATTCCATCATCATGTTACTCAACACTAGTGACTACACTGTCAAATTGGTTAAAACCATTGACTGATACAGAGAAAATTTCAAAGGCAGCAAGAAGCAAACCATAAAGATGGGAGATTTCTCACATGAGTGAAAGAAAACAAACAAGCAGTGGAAGAACATTTTTAAGTTGTTAAGAAAAAAATAAGCCCATAATTCTATCTTTCTTCAAAATCCAAGAATATATATTTTCATACATTCAAGGCTGGAAAAACTATCATCAATAATAAAATAGTAAAATAAATTATCCTTCAGGCACAGGGACACAGAAAAATGGATCTATCACAAAAGTATGGGGAGCACCAGATATAGGCTGATTCTTCCCATGGTACTTGAGTTTGGCATCTCAGGTATTATGGCTAGTCATTTCTTATCACCACAATATACATATAGGTGGTACACTGCACAAACGTATAATACTGATAATAATTCTAGATTTCCAAGATCTACATAGATTTATCTTGCTTGAGGGCAATCTCAAGATAATACAAAGGATGTCTTTTAAATTTCTTGCTCTAATGGGAATAGTATATTTTCCAAAATAACTCATAAGCTCTTACCACATGTCTCAAGGATCTACAAATAGGTAGGCTTTAATATGTTTGGAAGTGTTTATTTTACCTTGATCAGCCACTAGATCAAGTCAACACTTATCAAGTGTTTATTACCTTCATGGTACAATGTCAAGTGTTGTCAATTCTGTTATCCCTTATTCACCTTGAATACTGCATACAGATGACAAAAATTTCAAAGTAAAATTGTCATCCCTCCATAGGGGTAGGAATAATTTTTCATATGTTACAAAGTTGTAATCAGGATTAAACAAGGGAATGCATGGAAGTCCCTTGGTCTTTCTTTGCCACAGAGTAAATGATTCATGAAAAGTGTCTTTTCTGATACCAGCTTATTGGTTTGCTGGCCAGATGATCTCTTCCCCATGTGGCCTATGATGATGGAAGAGGAACGAATCACAGTTTAGAATCTTCCTACAAAATTGTGGTACCAAAAGCAGTGCAAGACGTGGGAGCTTTTTAGAAAGGTAGGTTTTCAAAATTCAAAAACTCCAGTACAGAGTCAGGAGATTTGAATGAACACTTCAATCCAAGCAATGCTGTCAAAAATTGCCTTTCTAGCTTGGCATCACTAAAGTTTCAAAGTAAATCCACCTGGATCGCCTGTCGTGCTCCTGTCACCTTGCTTCCCAAGTCTTTGTTCTCCTTCCGAGTCATTTCTCCAGGCAGTGAACTTCAGCACTGCTGTCTATCTGGTGTGATTATTACCTATTAGTCAGGAGAGGGATGAACTGATCTTTATGTGACTTAGAAATTGACTGCTTTTCAATAGGTCAGTGGGTCCAGTCCTCTGCATGTGTGCAGCAGAAAGCAAAACCACAACGATGACTCATTTCAGACATCAAAAGATAGTGTGGGTGGGAAATCGTGGTCCACATCCCAAGCGCTCTCAACTCTATCATTAAAAATGTCTAATTTGTTCTGCTCTTCAACATCCTCCTGAAAAGCTGATGTGATGTTTTTCTTCATAAGCAGAAAATATTTATTAATAGTTCTCATAAACTCCGTGTTGTTAGCTTTAGTTTTAGTCTTAACAATTTAGGCACCAGCCTCAAGCAGACCTCACTATGGGTATTGTGTTTCACTATGCCTATTCACTTAAGTATGGAAACATTTTTGGCTCAAAGAAAGAGACCACATTTTACAAACTGCTATTACATGAACAATTAGAAATCTATCTATACAAGAAGTGTGGTGATGGCCACAAGGAGACACCTCATCAGTATTTCCACCCCAGAAAGTGTAGAGTGATCAAAAGCTGAATTTGTATTGGGTGGGACAATCTCTGGAAATGATAGGGGGAAAGGCCTGGGAGAGACTGAAGGACCAACCGAAGACTCCCCAATAGGAGAGCAGCCAACAGTAGCACTGGCCACAGCTGGTGCCTGTCTTTATTCTCAATCACCAAATCCTTATTCATGAATATTTTGAATCCACCAAGCCACACAGCTGGCTGAGCTGCTGCTCTAATCAATCTAAGCCATGTGGCTGGTCTAAGTTACCACTGAGTTGATGCTAGCATGTCTTCTCCCATCACTGTGAGTAGCTACTAATCGCTTGAGCTACTCTAGGCTCAAGGACATCCGACACTCCTAAGGAGACCGGCCATGTTCCACATTCCCTGTGTCAACATTCTCATTGCCACAGTGGCCACGAGTAGGCATCAGATCCCTATTTATGGGGTACTGAAGCAACTCTCACCCTGTAGCCCCTTGAAATGGAAGGGCTCTTCAGCCTTCTGTCACTCATACTGCACTTGGATCCATTAGTGACAGCCAAGGAAGCTACAGGGAGACACTATTGTGGGGCAACAGTGAAAAAACAGCCCATAGAGTGGGCCAAATTGACACTCCAAGATGTATTTTCAGAAATCAATAAGAAATCTATCTTATAAAAGTGATAGAGACAACAGATTCATCAGAATTTCAAAACTCATTGTAGACTCACAATAAATATAGGAAAGGGAGATACAATTTCTTCAAAAGAGCATAACTCACCACCACCAGACCTCAAAGGAAAGGATGTTAAGGAGTGCCCAATAAAATTTCAAAAGAGTGATTATATGGAACTGAGTGGTACTCAAGAAAATGCAGAAAGACAATGACATGAAACTGAGACAAAATAATTCATGTTTGGAGCATCTGCCAATCTAAAGCACTATACTCAACAAAACTATCTTTCAGAAATAAAGACTTCCCAAATAATCCTTGGGGAACTCATCACTATCTAAGCAACCTTACAAAAGATGATTAAAAGAATCCTCTACCCAGAAGCAAAAGAAAGATACATATGACCATGAAAACACATTCAAGTGTATAAAACCCACTAGAGGAGCAGATGTACAAAAGACTCAAGCTTTATCTATACAGTGAACCAGCAAACAACAAAGATGAAGAGGAACAATTTTATACAGCAAACACAATGAACACAATTAGATCTAAAGGGAGAGACCGTCTCTAGAACAACGACAGGAGGAGTGTGAGCTGGAAGCTGCCTGGCTCAGTAATAAGTTGAAGTCTGTCCTGCGCTGCAACACTGTCTCCAAAGAAGGAGACATAGACTTAAACTACACTGTAAGCTAAATGGACAAGCATTTATGAGTATGTCATTGAAGAGTTTCAGAATACACATTTTTTATCAGGATATTCATCAGGAACCTTCTCTAGAGTGAATCATATAGTAGGCTAAAAAACAAGCGTCAACAAAATTTTAAAACATGAAATCATATTATGTATCTTTTCTGGCCACAATTCAATAAAATGAGAAATAAACAACAAAATAGAAACTTTAGAAATTGATAAACCTATGGAGAGCCGGGCGTGGTGGCTCACGCCTGTAATCCCAGCACTCGGGAGGCTGAGGCAGGAGGATTGGTGCGAGTTCGAGACCAGCCTGGGCTACAAAAATGAGCTCAGGACCAGCCTCAACTGCATAGCGAGACCCTGTCTCAAAAAGACCAAAAAAAAAAAAAAAAAAACCTATGGAGGCTGAGCAACGTACTCTTGAATGAACAATGAGGTAGTGAAGAAGTTAAAAGGGAAAAGTTTAAGTTTCTTGAAACAATCTAAAATGGAAATGCAAAGTAGTGAAACGTATGGGATACAACGAAAGCAGCACCAAGGGAGTTTATAGCAATAATTCTACATTAAAAAGTGGAAAGGTTTCAAATAAACAACCTGACAATACAGCCCAAGGATCTAGAAAAACAAGGGCAAACCAAACATAAAAATAGTATAAGAAATAACAAAATCACAAGAGATCAACAAAATAAAGCCTTAAAATGCAAAAGATCATTGAAATGAAGTTTTTTTTTTTTTTTTAAAGAAAGTTGACCAACATAGCTAGACTAACCAAGAAAAAGGAGAAAAGATGCAAACAAATAAAATCAGATGGAAAAAGGAGAGCATAGGTACTAAAGAAATATAAAGGATCATTAAAGACTATTACAATGGATAACTATATGCCAATAATTTGAATGATGTGGGACAAATGGTTAAATTTTTAGACAAGTGTAACCCACAAAACCTGATCCACAAGGATACAGAAAACCTGAACCAATCAGTAATAAGTAATAAGACTGAATCAGTCATAAGAAGATCCAAACAAAGAAAAACCCAAGGGTTGAGGGCGTTCCTGCTGAACATAATATTAATAAGAGAAAAGCTACGCAAGTCCTGCATATTCTTTCTCATATGTGACAGCTAAGAAAGGTTGTTGTCAATGGAGACTAGTGATTACTGGTGCCTGGGAAGGATTGAGAGAAGGGAGGTTAGATTAAAAGATAACAAAAAATCATGTTTTGTAGCCAGTGGTGTGACTATAGTTCAGGGCAATCAGTTATATGTATACTTTTATGAAGATATAGAAGGAGTTCCAAATCTCCAAGCATAAAGAAATTGAAATGCTGATTTTTATCAGCGAAGTATGCATGTACCCTACATGCATATGTCAAAATATCACACTGTACTTCATTAACATGTACAACTAATAATACATGTTAACCAAAATAAAGAGAAGAAAGAAAAATCTGTTCCCAGAGTGATAAAAATTAAAACAAATATTGCCTTTGAGTAATTAACCTGTATTTATTTTTAACATTGTTTCAAATGATTAGGGTACAATTATCTCATTTTTCCTTTTTATTTTAACCTGTAACACGGCCATTGGGAAGAAAAAACATTATAGAGTAACTGTTCTTGAATTTTCAAAATCCTGTGCCAATGATATTAATAAAGAAGGAGAAATGAAAATTTTAAATCAAAGTCTGAAATATCTTGGAAAGTAACCTCTTAAAAATCCTTAAGCAACCCAACTTAATTGTGGAAGAATACTCTTTAAAAATAAGACTTGTAGGTGTATTGTTAAGTTTCTTGAAAGTCTCATCTTTTAGAGAAGCTCTTTTAACTTTTTTTTAATCATCCTTTCCACATTTCTTGAGAGAAAAGAAGAATGTAAAACACATAAAGATGTTCAAATAGGACTTGAAGCTTCAGTCATTCTGAGTCGCTTCAAGCTGAGTCTAGAATGACAGGAGCACAGTGAACGTCACTGGGGGGCAGGAGAACTCTTGTCTGCACGCACAGGAATAGCCAGCCACAGGAGCTCCAAAGGAGTTAGGGAAGAACAGCTGGGTGGCCTGGTCTCAATAGCATCTGAGGACACTGTATGGTCCATTAGAGAAGGAGGGGTGGTGACCAAATGGATTGTGAGGAAGAATAGTGGGTTCCTCTCTGTGAATGTTGTCCCTGACTGTGCCAGCACTGGGAAACCCAGTGCCACCTGTGTCCTCCTGTGTGCCTTTGCTCTCTGAACCTACTGTGATGTTCTATCGTGTCTCAGTTGTTTCTTTCTCTAGTTGTTTCTCCACTGTCAGCCACTAGGACTCTGTGAGACCTGACTCCCATCTGACTCCTTTGTGTCCCTGCACAGAGTCTTGAGTTTCATCAGTTCCAGGTGCATGAGGACTGGAGTTCACAAGTGAAGACTTCTTTAATTACCATTTCTGTTGTGTGGGTCTCTTGATAGTCCTGATACGGCTGGTGTGGTTTGAGACAAAAAGAGACTAAATTAGTATTGCAGTTTTGGGTTTTGCAAGGGGTAACAATACAGGGCACATGGTTTTTAGAATTATTTTTAATAGTCACCGAAGGAATCATATACAAAAAGAGAGTTCAGGACATCTGTCCATACTCCAAAAAAGAATCCAGCTCAGGGCCTGGATCCCAAAATAATGTTCTTCATTAGTCCAGATGAAGATCTAGAGCCCATAGCAACGACCCTTACAAGTTCAACTGGAGGCCTAGAGCCCATGACAATATCTCATGAAAGCCCGTTTCATGAATCAGTGCTGAAAAGGCCAAAGATCAGTGGTGGAAGCTAGAAAGACTGCTAGCTGAATAGAGGATCTGTACTAGCAGGCTGAGGGATCTGAACTGAAGCCAGGAAGTGATACTGAAGAAGCGGAGCTCTCTGGAAAAGTATCACAGCCATCCTCAGCAACAGTGAGGTCCTGAGATACTTCAGTGATGAGGAAAGCTGAGCTCTCATTAGTAAAGCCAACATGACAAGCTTCACCAGGAGACTGAGCAGTGCACCACCTTCCCCTCTGGAGCCAGGAAGTGGTGCTCAAGGTGAGAACTAGAGCTCTCAAAATGAACTGGAGCCATTCTCCGGACAACAATGTCCTGAGCTCCTCCTCTTACAAGAACAGCTGAATTCATCAAGTAAGCCAGCATGACAAGGACACCCAGCAGAATAGCACAGGAGAACCAGGATCCTCCAGCAGCTTCCCAAACTTGCCTAACAAGCCCAACCAGAGCTTCTCCAGTTCTACTTCTCATACTGCTTACAACAGTCTTCAGGAGGGCCGGTTACACAGCCATCATAGTGATGTGGTAAAGAACCAGAGAATAAAAGCTATAATCTCCTGTTTATTGACTAAGAAATTCCAGCTACTCTCTGCCTTAATCCATGGAGGAATCAGGTTGTTCTCTCGAGACTTCTCCCATCCTGATTAATCAGCATGATTAAAGAGTTTTTATACTAGAATCATAAAGTTAGTTACAAAATTGGCTGTAACTCTGCACCCCTCCTTATATCCACAGCCATTGTAATGTGGTGCCAACTTCTCTGTCCAGGAGCGGAGTCTATTTCCCCATGCCTTGAATGTGGCCTACCCTTGTGACTTGCTTTGGCACAGACTATGATAGGAGTGATGATGTACTGGTTCTGATTTTGGCCTCAAGAGACCTTGTATATTTCTCTCTCTTGGAACCATGCCACCACTGCATACACAAATCCAAGCTAGCCTGCTAGATAATGAAAGCCGCTAGGCTCAGCCACCCACTCACTCAGAGGATGGCCAGCCAACCACTAGCTGTGTGTGGCCATTCAAAGCCAGGCATTCCCAGAAATAGCTCTCTAATACATGGAGAATGTATAACAGAGAGAATATATTCTTAGAATATACACATGAGATTTGGTCTATGAGGTCTGATAATTGTATTCTACCTCCCATCAGATCAGCCCCTCAGTACATCCAAAGGGGGAAAGCAATCAAGCCTTCATTTTTTTTTTTTTTTTTTTTTTTTTTTTTTTTTTTTTTTTTTTTTTTTGTAATGCTGACTTCGAGGATGGGTTCAAAAGAATCAATCTACACGCCAAATTAATTCTTTCCAGGCTCTCTAGCCTGGGAAGGCACTGATAACAGAAGTCAGTGTTATAGTTACACGGTACTCAAACTCTTCACTAACTTTCTTTACACTAAAAACAGAGGTGCACACTCACACATGTTTGCAAGACTAATCTACTAGGTTCTGAGTTGATACTAAGATAACAAACTAAGGGTGTCACCATTAAGATGTAATGATAAATGTGTATTTATTAAATTGGGCTCCTGTGTGATGGAAGCCTCACAAAGGACAGTAGCTCAAACAAGATGGTAGTTTATTTTCAACATCTAGGAAGGGCATTCAGGTCTAGATGACTCATGATGCCTGGAATCCTGCCATAGGTGGCTTGGACCCCAAGAGCCAAGAAGGAAACATATGTATTCCAAGCAGGAAGATGGGAGAAAGAAAGAGGGAGAGAAAGCAGTGGACCCCCACACTGAACCCTGCTATAATACTGGCCACATACATACACCATCAATTCTAAGGTAATCGTCTTGGCTTGCCCACCTCTAGCTATATCAAGCTACCATGAGGGCTCAGAAAGAGACCTGTACTTGGCAAGGCAACGTGTGTAGCTTAAGTTGGATTCCTAGAGAATTAGGAAAGAAACTAGTAGATTGTCACAGGATGCTTAGCATCATATATGCATGTCTACTGTGTGTCAGTAAGGGCATCCTTTAACTTTCAATAAATTGGGATCCAGATTATATTTATATCTCATTTTGAACCCACAAAGGGATTTCACATAGAAACATTGTTATTTTTGAAGGCGATTATTTGAGATCAATAATCAGAACATATTCCAGCTTGTACTATCTTAAAATAGTTTTTCAGTTACATTTGATGATTGCCTATTTAATTTATCTCAAGGGAAAACAAGGCAACTGCACGTTGTCTGTTTCTGAAGAAGCTGCAAGGCCAAAGCCTGGAGAGAAAGCCTTTGGGAACGTAATGCTCCGTGGGGAATGATAGAAAAGCCCCTAAGTGGTGCACTCAAACCTACTTCTCCTTTGCTTTTGAGGATCCGGGCTTCTCAAGACTTGAGACTCCAGATATATTTACAAAGTACATGAAGAATGTTATTGTGCTGTGGCAAAAAAGTCAAACAAAGACATGCAGACAAAAAGTAAAACTTGAAAATTGATAGCAGTTAAATTATGTCATTTTATAGAAATCTAAATTATGAGAGCTAGGAGCCATGAGGCATTTCCAGCACAGATTTTTGGAATGATTTAATTTGGCCGTCAATGTTGTTTTCTGCTCCCATCAAGCAGTTCAGCATCGCTGACAGATGTCTTTCCTGCTTATTTCTGGGAGTTTGGCTACTTTGAAAGCTATTGATTAATGCAGCTGTCTTTTCAGGCTTGGAAATCTTTCTACTAGACTGCCAGGAGAGTTGATTTAAAATTCCTCCTATTTTCAAAGTCTCTGAAAATCTAAACTATGATGAAGGACAGAGGATAAAGGCTTCCAGGGGCTGCTTTTACATGGGCTTCACTAAACTCTTGCCTATTTCCTAGAAATTTGCTTTCCTATCTGGCTAAAGGATAAGCCTAGTGATAGTATAGCATCATTTAAGTTAATTTTCCAACAAGGAAGATCTGGGAGGTTATTTGTGTGCGTTTCATTTCACAAGAAGATTATGTTTCTTCTAAGAGACTGGGTTCTGACCTAATTTCAGTCACCTTAAGAAATATCCCCAAAATTTGTGTCTAGTTATATACAAAGTGACTTTTCTATTGTACTACACTAAATTGACAGCCGTGAGCACAGAACAGTGCATAATCTCTCCTAATGCTTCCTACAGAGGGGCTGGAATGCTGCAGATCTTGCCTGAGGGACGGGAATGATCCTTATCAAGCCTGGATGACTAACCTACACAGAGGGTTCAGAGCAAAGGAGGGCTGCACAGCACACGATTGAGAAGGTTTCTAGCAAAACCAGGTCTGTCCTATCTTCCAGATATCAAATAAGTATGAAGACTCTACCTGAGCTATTCCCAGGCTTCGTCATTCCCCCTGGGCATTTATATCACCCAGAAAAACCTGCCCTTAAGAATTTAATGTCCAAAATTTCTTTCCCCCCAAGGATTTAAGGCTATGTAAAAGGTTTTTTTTTCCCCCCATTAAGTAGCTAAGAATTCAAATTGTGCACATCTTTTTTACACAAATTGGTTAGCTAGTTTCTCACTTGATAAAAAAGCAAAGGTGATGACGAGAAAAGAAGAGATGGTGATAGCTTTGACAACCCGCAGAACACAGCAATCATTAGTGGAAAACAGTCCTGCTAGCATGTCTGTTGAGGCTATGCTGTAGTATGCTAGCCCAGTTCATATTGGGGAGGACATCCACAGTAATGGTTTATTTTGACTCATAGTTTCAGTGGTTCAGTCCATGGGTATTTGACTCAAGTACTTTGGGACTATCACGGAGAGTGCATCATGGTGGAGGAAGCAAGTGGCAGAGTAAGTTTGCTTGCTGTAAGGCACTCAGAAAATAAAAAGAGATAGGAAGGGAACAGTGCTCTAATGTGTGCTTCTACGGCACATTCCCCAGTGACCTAACTTCTTTCCACTACTGCACATCTGTTAGAGGTTCTACCACCTTCAAGCAGTGCCACAGGCTGGCCATTGTCTTTGGGGAATGTTCCAGATCCAAAATACAACAGGGAGTCTGGGTGATGAGACTCTATTTGTAAATGTCAAACACATTCATCATCTGTAGCCTGCCTACCTCTGATCAGTCTCCCAAACCTGTCGGTTCTAGCTCCTAAATTGCCTTGCCAGCACTGCTTTCAGTCCCCTATGCCACTTCAGTCAGACACTCATCGTGTTTTTCTTGGATTCCTTGTAACTTGTCTTCCTGCTCCCAGGCACACCCTGCTAATCCATTCTCTATGCATATGGGGGACGTTCTTCCAAGTATCCATCTGAATCTGACATCTCAGAGCTTCAAAGGGCTCAGGCTGATATCAAAGAGGACTCAACCTTTGCAACATTTCCAGGCGTTTTGTAGTGTACCCCCAGATACCCAGACTCCCCAGTCAAGGGCCTGTGCATTAGCCAAGACCAACTGCCTAAATATCTCCAGAGGAACAGCTGTTCTTCATTTGAAGGCATGGGCTGCCCCTTCATACTGAAGACCTCTCCTGTTCAGTCCAAAAGTCTTCTCTGGAGGAGTCCTTTATGATGGCAGTGACATCTTTGTTACAACACTTCTTATACACCCATGAGGTGTGAGACTCCAACATGTGGCAACTTTAGATAAATGGGAATAATATAGGCATTTACACCCAGATTAAATGGAGTAGAGTATGGAATGTCTAGAGGACACATTAACAAACACGTTTTGCTTAATTCACCTAATATTTATGGGGTTGTAACATATTACATTGTCATGCTTATGTGTGAAAAAATTGTACATTTGTGCTGAGGATAAGCTTGACTAAGTACAGAGCAGGAAATAATATTAATAAATTGGCATAAAAATAAACTAAGAGTCTGTTTTAGGCCTGCATAACTTGTGGCAAGGGTCCTCCACTTTTGCCTGGCATAAAGGTAGTTTAATCTTTAAGCCAATGGCCAGAGCTAAGAATTGCAAACAGTCTGTGAAGTTCTGGTATGCCAAAGAAAGATAACATAGTAATGGAGGACTTTGACTCATACAATTTCTTTCTAGTTCAGTAGTCACAGTTAGCAGACAATCAGGTTACTAGTTAAACCTGATCCGTTTCTGCGTGCTTTTTGAAAAGTGCATTATTGCTCAATTTTTGAACCTTGACTGCATCCATAGTTTACCCCCACTACTTCCTACAGCCCACCAGTACATTCCCCCAATCAAGTTGTACATCTAATAAGTACTAAAGATGCCATGCTTCATGGCCCTAGCCTGTCACTAGGCTTTGACCATCCTGGTGCCTTTTGTAACACTAGAGTATATATATATATATATATATATATATATATATATATATATATATATATATATATATATATATATTTTGTATGTGTTTTGTTCTGTGGTTGTACCTCTGAGTAGGATATTGGTGGTTCAAGGCCAGAGCCCAGAAAATTGGCACCCAATGTGGGCTATCATAGGCTGCTAAAAGAGGAACGCCATGAGTGGAAGCCACTGGACAGCAGTGATGAGGGCAGAACTCCCATGATGCATGTGGGTGCCCAAAGACTGAGGAAAATGTTTAGCAATGTGAATAAGTTTTCAACTGGGATTAAAAATGGCACAAAATTTATCAGTTGAGGAGAAACATTATATCCAATTATTTTATGCCTTGCTAAAGCAAGCAAAGATTACCGTTCCAACCAGTAGTACGACTAGAATGTAAAAGACATTGCCAAATTTAATCCTTTGTTTCTTTAATCAGTAGCAGTCAATTTAGAAAATTATGATTGCATAAGAGATTCACTAAGGTGCCACCAACAGCATGCTGAATTTGTCTTTCCTGAGACATTTATTTCCTGGAGGCTGGTCTGTTGTATTCTTGGATCCTTACAGCCTAAACAAGAAGCTCATGCTGCTCTAAAAGCTCAAATATATTCAGTTTCTAAAGAGAAAGTGGCTGCTACTCATTATCAAATAGTTTTAAAAAGATACAGCAGCTCAGGGAAAAACTTTTGGCATACCTTTATGTTTCCCAATATAAAATACTAGGGATCCTAACAACTCCAATGAGAATATTAATATACATGTTCCCTTTCAATTTAAAATGTTAAAAGATCTAAAACAAAGCTCTGTGAACATTGTAGTCCAAAGTCCATACATAATTGATCTATTAAAAATGTATCACAAACTTAACTGTTGCTTCTTTTTGCTGCATCATTTGTGTAATATATATTTGTTATGTGATCTGTTTCTACATTTTTAGACTTGACTGTGCTCTTTGGCTATTGAACAGGCTGAGAAAAAGCATACAAGGAGTAATCTTGAAATTACATTGGATATGCTCTCTGATATGGGTGACTTTGCAAATACACAAGCTAATTCCCTCTGCCCTATAGTTCCTTATACATAAGTATAGTCTAATGCTTATAGTCTAATAGTCCATAAGAGTAGTGGGTTAGTAGCAGAACTGGCAATGTCAGAAGTTGTTGACTTGAGCTTTTACAGCTCAACTTATTAATATGGTTTTACTTTTCATATCTTGTGGTTAGACTTTTCTGCTGGTTGGTTAAGACCAAGTTAAAGTAAGTCCTATATAACAAAAAATGGAACTTTTGTATCTGACAAGGTCAGTCAAATTCCCTCAGGATTTACCTTGAAACCACGTATAGCACTTTGCAGAACTTTTGTCAGTGTCAGCTGTCTGGATGAATCACAGCCATTGCTTGGTTCGGTTTGCTCTCTATGAAAGCCTGAATGTTTTCTCCGTAGGTGACTCTCCTTAGATACACTATACATCAACAACTCCTTTCTTCTGTGGTTGGATGATCTTCTTGAATAGAAAAATCGGGACACCACTGTAGTATTTAGATCTTTAATCCATTTTGACTTTAGCTTAGTGCACGGTGATAGACCTGGGTCAAGTTTTAGTTTCCAGCATTTTCTTTTCCAAATCAATTTTTTCCAGCACCATTTGTTAAAGAGGCTGTCTTTCTTTCAGTAGCATTTTTGGCCCTTTTCTTGAAGATAAGGTGGCTGAGTGTATTTGTAGTTGCATCTGCATCTTCTAATGTATTCCATTGATCTTCAGGTCTTTTTTTTTTTTTTTGCCAATACCATGCTGATTTTATCACAGTAGCTTTGTAGTATAATTGCAAGTCAGTAATTGAAATCCCTCTATCCCTGTCTTTGTTGCCCAGGATTGCCTTTGCTATTATAGGTCTTTCTGATTCCAAATAAATTTTAGGAATGGTTTCTCTAGGTTTGTGAGATATGTTTGTGGTAAGCTGATAGGGATTGCATTAAATCTATATAACAATTTAGTGAGTATGGCCATGTACACAATAATGGTTCTTCCTATCCAGGAACAGGAAATACCTTTTTATTTTTTGAAGTCCTCTATAGTCTCTTTTTTCAGAGTACTGTAATTTTCATTGAAAAGATCTTTTACTTCTTTAGATAGATTAATTCCTAGGTATTTCATTTTCTGTGGAGCTATAATGAAAGGCATTATTTCTCTAATTTCCCTTTGAGTGTGTTTGTTATCTGTGCTAGGAATGTTATTGACTTTTGGGTATTGACTTTGTATCCTGCTATAGTACTGAATTTGTGTATTAATTCTAGTAACTTCTTGGTGAAGTTTTTGCAGTCCTCCAAGTACAATATCACATCATCCGAAAATAATGATAGTTTAACTTATTTATCTATTCTTATTCCTTTTATTTCTCTCTCTTGTCTAATGGCTCTAGCTAATGCTTCCAGAACTAGATTGAAGAGGAGTAGGGATAGAGGATATCCTTGTCTCATACCAGTTCTGATAGTAAATGATTACAGTTCTTCCCCATTTAGAATTATGTTAGTCATTGGACTGTCACAGATGACTTTTATCAGATTGAGGTAGAGGCCATCTATTCCAATTTTCTGTAGTATTTTGAACATGAATGAATATTAGACTTTGTCAAACGCCTTTTATACATCCATTGAGATAACCATGCGGTTTCGGATTTGGCTCTATTGACATAGTTATTACAGTTATAAATTTGTATATGTTGAACCATCCTTGCATCCCTAGGATGAATCCTACTTGGTCATGCTGTATTATATTTTTGCTGATTTTCTGTATTCTATTTGCTATTATTTTATTGAGCATTTTTGCATTATGTTCTTGAGAGAGATTGGCCTATAATTCACTTTTTTAGTTGTGTCATTCTCTGGTTTTGATATCAGTATAATACTTATATCCAGAAATAATTTTGGGAGGATTTTTTCCTTTTAATTTTCACTGAAGAGTTTGAGTATTATGATTATGTCTTCTGTAAATTTGTTGTAGACTTTGGCTGTAAATTAATGAGAACCTGGACTGTTGTTTGTTGGTAGTTTTTTTTTTTTTTAATAACATTTTTATTCCACTGACTGTTATTGGATTGTTAAGAGTTCTTATATCTTCTGGATTTAGTTTTGGTTGTTTGTGCCTTTTTAGAAATCTGTCTATTTCGTCTTTGTTTTCAATTCTATGAGAGTAAAGATTCTCAAGGTAGCTATTAATGATCTTCTGAATCTCCACTGGGCCTGGTAATTTTGTCCTTTTCATTTCTTACTGCTTGAATTTGAGTTTTTTTCTTTCCTTTTTTGAGGAGATTGGCTAGTGGCTTACCAGTTTTATTTAATCTTTCAAAGAACCAGCTTTTTGATTTATTAATTATTTGTGTTATTTTCTTCATTGCAATTGAAATAATTTCTTCTCTAACCTTTATAATTTCCTCCTGTCCTTGGGCTTTGGGTTTGGTTTGCTATTCCTTTCCTAGACATTTGAAGGGCTGCATTAGGGCACTTATTTGTTCCTATTCTGTATTTCTAATCTGTGAATTCACATCTATAAATTTCTCTCTAAGGTATACTTTCATTGCATCCCATAAATTGTGATAAATTGTGCTTGAATTTTCATTGAATTGTAGATACTGTTTAATTTCTTGCTTATTTGGAAACCCTCCACCTGCCTGTGCCCACCAGATTCCTGCCTGTCCAGACCAAAACCACCAGCTCAAATGTGTAGGTACGGACCTTTTTATCTGCCCATACCCACTGGATACCTCCCCACCTCTGCAGTCCACTGAAAGGTGCTTCTAGGTACTTTTGCAGACCCCCTGGCATCTCCTGTGGAACCATGCAGCAAATTTCCCTGCAGAGAGGATGGTTTGAGGCCCTCCCAGCCAATCCAGGAGCTGAACATCTTGCTGGAGGAGCACAGCAGGTTCACTTCCATGAGCAGCAGCAGGAAGAAGCAAAGCACAGCAGCCAGACCCATCCAGCACATGTGGACAAGTTTCAACTTGGTTGATCCAGACCTGAATTTGAGTAAGTGCTAACTGCAAAACTGCACCAAAGCTCTACACCAAATGGCAAAGGATAGTGCTATACAAAATGACAAAGAAAAGGAGCAAGATGCAATCTCTGGCCCCAAGCCCACCAAGAATAAATGCAGGAGACACTAACATAGAAGAAACTTGGAATCAAACAGCTGAAACCTCGGAATTAATAGCATCTAAAGGAAAGAAACAAAAGTAGACATGTATAGAGGAAATCATATCAGAAATAAGCCCTCAAATAAAAAAAAAAGAAATGTGTGAATTAATAGTGTTTTAAGTAAATAAACACCTGCAGAAAAGTACAGAGGAAATGAGGCCAGAAGTAACATTTGAAGTAAAAAGAGAAATTTCTGTATTAATTTCTTATTTAATTTCATCTGTAACCCATTGGTTACTGAGGAGGATGCTGTTTAATTTCCACATGTTTATGGGGTTTTATACTTTCTTTGTTATTTATTTCTAATTCTGTACTCAGATAATATGCATGGGATAACTTCTGTATCCTTGCATATACTTAAGCATGACCTATGCATTAATATGTGGTCTATTTCAGAAAATGTTCATGTGCAGCTGAAAAAAAATGTATATTCAAAAGTGCTTGGATGGAACAGTCTGTGTATGTCCGCTAAGTCCAGTTGTTCCAAGTTCTGGTTCAGTTCTGCCACCTTTTTGCCAATTTTTTGTTGCTTCACCTATCATTTTGGGATAAGGGAGTATTAGGATCTCTTGTTGAGATTGTGGTTTGGATATTAGATTTGTCATGTCCAATAAGATTTGTATCATATAGCTTGTTGATTCCATGTTGGTTGTGTACATATTTATGAGTGTTACCCCTTCCTCTTGAATTTTTTTACCCTAACCAGTATGTAGTTTTCTTCCTTATTTCTTTTCATCATTCTTGACTTGAAGTCGAGACTGTCTGTGAACAAGGTTGCAATCCCTATGTTTTTCTAGGTACAGGGGCATGTAGCATTGTTTTCTATTCTTTGACTTTCAGCCTATGAATTTCTTTATCAGTTAAGTGTGCTTCTTGTATACCGCATATTGTTGGATTTTGCTTCCTATTTATTTATTTATTTATTTATACATTTATATTAATTTATTTATTTTTTGCAGAGACAGGGATTGAACTCAGGCCCTTGTGCTTGCCAGGCAAGCACTTATTCTACTCAGCTATCTCCCTAACCCCCATGGTTTTTGCTTCCTAATCCACTGTGCAGTCTATTTCTTTTAATTGAGGAACTGAGTCCATTTACACTGATGATTATAATTGCAATATATACTAATTTATGATTGACATGTTATTTACCTGATACTGTTTACCCATTTTTCTTCTCTTTTTAATTGTTTATCCTATTTGGTGGGTTCTTTCCATTCTCAGTCATAGAATTCTGGTCATTTTTGTTCCTGTCTAAAGTATCTTTTAGTAGTTTCTATAGGGTTGGCTTTGTCATCATGAAATTCTTTTGTTGTTGTTTATGGTTGAAGTATTTCACTTCTCATCAAACTTGAAAGAGACCTTTATAGCAGTCTGGGCTGGAATTGGTTTTCATGAAGGACTTGAAGTACTCTGCTCCATGCTCTTATTGACTTCATGGTTTGTGAAGAGAAATCTGCCATTATTCTGATGGGTTTTCCTTTAAATGTGATCCATTTCTTTTCTCTAGTGGGTTTTAGTATATGATTCTTCTGCTGGATTTCTGGGGTCTTGAGTATGTCTGGATGTGTTTTTAACTGGATTGATGTTATTTGGAGTCTTATATGCTTCAGTTGCCTAAATGTAAAGTTGTTTTCTCATATTTGGGAAGTTTTCTGCTATTACCTTTTCCCATATTTTTTATGTCATTTAGATTGACGCCTTCTTTCTCCTTGAGGCCTATTAGTCTCATATTGTTCATCTTTGCATCATCTTCCAGATAGTGAATTATTTTTTAATGTTTGCATCATCCTACATAAAGGAGGTTTTTTGTTGTTGTTGTTGTTTTTGTGGGACCGTGGTTCAAACTCACAGCCTTGCACTTTCCAGGCAGGTACTTGTGCCACAGAGCTATCTCCATGGCCCCTGCATTATCCTACAGATGTTGAATTATTTACTGTATCCTAGTTGTTTTTAAGAATTATTTACTGTATCCTTACTTGCCTTTTCACTAGCTGTGACTGTGTCTTCAAGATCTGAAACTCTACCTTCACTTTCATTCAAATGATTTTGTCAATTTGTGATTGAGAGTCTATTTTCTTGTATATCTCTTTGAATCTGCTTCATGTGATCTATTTCTTTCCTATAATGCTCATTCAAGGATTCCATCATTTTTCTATTCTGTAATTTTTTATCAGTGTCTTCTTTACAAGCAGTTATTGTTTGATTACAGTTATCCTTTCTTTTTAATTTCAAAAATTATTTCAGATCTGATTTCCTTTATACCTTTCTGCTGTTTCTTTACTTCAGATGCTATTAATTCAGAGATTTCTTTTTTAACACCAGAGATTAATTCTCATATGATTTCCTCTATACTTTTCTGCAGTTTTTTTTTTTACTTCTCATCTGATTTCCTCTACATTTTTCTGCAGTTGTTTCTTTACTTCAGACACTATTAATTCTGAGATTTCAGCTGTGTGAGTCCCAATTTGTTCTATGCTAGTGTCTCTTGTATTTGTTTTGGGTATCCTTGGGGCCTACGATTGCATTTTTCTCCTTCTCTTTATCATTTTCTATAGCACTTTCCTCTGATTTTGGTGTAGAGCTTTGGTGCAGTTATACCCTTAGCTCCTACTAAAATTCTTACCCAAGAGAGATTATATGATTAAGGTAGTTATAGTTTTGTATTTGCAGAACTGTAGTTAGAAACACTAATAATGGGGTAGTGATATTTAACAGTTGACAAACGTTTGTAACTAACGTGTTTATATTTTAGTGTTTAAGAGCAAACGTTATGTCTGTGTATCTAAGCAGATATTAAATTGGGATTTGTATTTAATTTTGTTCCCCTAAGTTCTATCGAGTCACCTCCCTTTGATATACCTGTGGTCTTCCATGAAGACTAGTTCATCCAGTTACCTTTTGTCCCCTTTGTAGATCAAGAAAAAAAGGGAGAAGATACTCTCATAGATCTGGGTCTGGCAAAGTGTCTCAGCTTACTGGGTCTAGATCTATGAAGTTTGAACTTGTCCATATGTGCCTAGCTTGGGTCTGGCTGCTGTCCTCAGCTTTTTCCTGGTGCAACTTGTTGGAGTAAACCTCACACACAACCCAGGTCTGGGCTGAGAGTGGATGTGTCTAGGAGTGTGGAATGGAAGTTTTTACACATATACAGCAGGATTTTACTGGGTCTGGAGTGGATTTGGTGGGTGCAGAACAGGTCTCACACACACAGTGGGTCTGGGCTTGGTTTGGAGAGCCTGGGAGAGAGGAGCGGAAGGTCTCATCCACATGTCAGTGTGGGTATGTCACACACACACACACACACACACACACACACACACACACACTGGGCTTGAGATGGGTCTGGAGGGTCTGGGAGCATGGAGCAGAAGGTCACACACACACACACACACACACACACACACACACACACACTGGGCCTGGGACTGAGCTGGGCCTGGGATGGCTCTGGAGGGTCTGGGAGCATGGAGCAGGTCTCACACACATGCTGGGCCTGGGCTGGGTCTGAAGGGGATCCGGCAGGCGTGGAGCAGAAGGTTTCACACACAGTGGGCCTGGGCTGGGTCTTGATAATTCAATTTGGCCAAACGTATTTGAGTGCACTCTTATTTTTTAAACAAATTAACTTATGCTCCTTTGTTTATCTAATCTGTGAACAACTATTTTATTTGAGGTCCAAAAATTTCTTCTTCTTTTTGTCTTTTTTTGATATTTGAAGCATTTGTGTGTAATTTCAGTTCACTTGTAGATAAATTTCACCAAAACTAAGGATATGTTCCCATCCAAATTGCCAGCCTATCACAATAATAACAAGATTAGTTTTACAAAATTAATGCATGCCGGGCGTGGTGGCGCACGCCTGTAATCCCAGCACTTGGGAGGCTGAGGCAGGAGGATCGGTGCGAGTTCGAGACCAGCCTGGGCTACAAAAGTGAGCTCAAGGCCAGCCTCAACTGCATACTGAGACCCTGTCTCAAAAAGACAAAAAAAAAAAAAAATTAATGCGTATTGTTGTCTGTGTACAATAATATAAAAATGTTTCATTGGTCAAAAATAATGTGTGATTTATTATAATCTGGTTCCCATAGGTCATCAAAAATGCTTAAGTTGACCCAGAACTACAGGAGCAACTTCCCATCACAGAGGTGGCAGGACGCAACTGGGGTGAACCGGTATGCCTGGAAGACTCCAGGTACATTAGGGGGAGGTGTTCAGACAGAACTAAAGGGAAATAATTTCAAAAGAAATTCCCAGCCGGGCGTGGTGGCTTACACCTGTAATCCCAGCACTCGGGAGGGTGAGGCAGGAGGATTGGAG
>PVJA010010266.1:0-57969 GCA_004027025.1 Myocastor coypus
TTTTTTTTTTTTTTTTTTTTGGTGGAACTGGGGATTGAACTCAGGACCTTGAGCTTGCCAGCAAGCACTTATTCTACTGAGCTATCCCCCCAGTGCCCTAATTTACACTTCTTGAATAACCAATTATGTTGCACTTTTTTTCATATATTTACTTGTCTTTTGCATTTCTTCATCTAAGAAGTGTATATTCAACTATTTTAAGATTGGATCGTTGAATTTTGGGGCCAGAGTTTTTCAAATTCTTTATATTTTCTAGATAGAATTCCTTTTTCTGAGGAACAGTTAGATATTTTCATTCTCAATTGGTGGGTTTTCTTTTTATTCTGTTGGTGATTTTTGTTTTGTTTTGTTTGTTTTTTGGGGGGGCTCCGGGGATTGAGCTCAGGACCCTGTGCTTGCCAGGCAAGCACTTACCCTACTGAGCTATCTCCCCAGCCCCGTGATTTCTTTTGATGTGCAAAAACTTAGATCACATTTTGGATCTTTGTTTTGACCTTTTCTAATTCAAATTTCTAATTTTCTAATTCAATTTCATTGTACTATGGCCAGATAACGTGCACGGGATAATTTCAGGGTCCTTGCACTTACGCAAGCACATTCCATGGGCTAGCACACGGTCTATTCTGGAGACTGTCCTGCGTGCAGCTGAGAAGAATGTGTACTCTGGCGTCTCTGAGCTGAACTCTCGGTAAAGGCCTACTAAGTCCACTTGCTCACACTCTGCTTCAGTTCAGTTATGTTATTTCTTTGCTGATTTTTTTTGTCTACTTGATCTATTTGTGACAATGGGGTGTTAAAAGTTTCTCATTATGATTGTTTCATTGCTTATTTTGATTTTTCATGTCTGTTAAAGTTTGTTTTATAGGGGCCTGGCTCAGTGGTCTAAAGCTCCTGCTTGGGAAAGCTTGGGCGGCTTCAGGAACTGCAGTTCGATCTCTGCACCACATGCAGCCCTGCCCTCGGGGTGGGCTGAGCCGGCCATAAAAATAAGTGAATAAACAACAAAGGTTCTGAAACAAGAAAAAAAAGATAAATAAAAATTTAAAATAAATAAATAAAAATTTGTCTTATATACTTGGGAGCTCCCATATTTGGTGCTCAGGAGGGCTCCGATGATGATGGGGGCAGGCCAAAGCTGTACAAGGGCCTTGGGACTTGGGGGAGGGGACAGGATAGGGCTCATAACAGCTTCTGATGGGGGAGGGTAGAGGGTCCCTGTACTTGTCTGGTGTCTGCCTGCCTTCTGGGAAGGAGATCTTTCTTTTCATGACAGCCAGCTACGATGTCATCTTCAAGATCTGAAAGTTTGTCTTCAGTTTTATTTAAGTGGTTTTGTCAGCTTTCCATTCAGGTGTTTTTTGTTTTTTGTTTTTGGCAGGACTGGGGTTCAAACTCATGACCTTGCACTTATCATGGAGCTATCTCCCCAATCTCTCAGTTCAGTTTTTAAATTTTCTGGATGTCTCTTGGGACCTGTTTCATGTATTTTAATTCTTCCCTATTCCGTTCATTCAAGGTCTCCTTAATTTTTCTATCTTCCTCTTTTTTAATGTATATCTTCTTTAGATATGCTGAACAATTTTGTGGTTGTGGTTGTGCTTTCTTCTTTTACCTGAGAGATGATTTTTGATCCGATTGCTTTTGTAGCCTGATGGAGTTGTTTCTTTCAGTTGCTATTGTTTCAAAAACTTCATGTGTGGCTTCCAATTTCTTCTATGTAGACATTCCCTGGCCTTGTTCTGGGTGGGCTAGAGGTCTTAGATTACATTTTTAACCTTTGTTTTGACATTTTCTAGTTTAAAAAATTAAATTTTGTTTTTTCTGATGATTATTGTGAGTTTTGGTAGTAGGTAGCTGTATCACTACTATCACAGCCTCTCCAGAAATACTCTGTACTATAGGGATACCTTCTGCAAATAGGAAATTCTTGATTTGTGTCTGCCCCAAGATCCTACCTTCCCAATTAACTGAGAGTTGGATGTTGTGTTCTGTTTGTCTCAGTCCTTAGTCTTTTTGTGTAGGGTGTAGTGAGGTTATTATCCCAGAGCTTCCCAACATTGTTATGCCAGGGATACCAACTCATTAAAACAGATATGATATCTAGCTATAGCAGTACAATTAGTAATAAGCACAATTTAGACACTGACCAATTGTGGTGACTATTGATTTTAGGAGCAAAGTCATAGCTATATAACAGAACTGATCAAAAATTGGGAGTTCAAGCCGGGCGTGGTGGCGCATGCCTGTAATCCCAGCACTCGGGAGGCTGAGGCAGGAGGATCGCTGTGAGTTCGAGACCAGCCTGGGCTACAAAAGTTAGCTCAAGGCCAGCCTGAACTGCACAGTGAGACCCTGTCTCAAAAAGGCAAAAAAAAAAAAAAAAATTGGGAGTTCACATGCAAAGTGTTCCCCTCGTTAGAGTGGATTTACCCTGGGTTTCTCCAGACAAGACCTGCCGTGCACTTCCTGCCTTGGCTCCTGGACCTGCAGGGTAGGAGCATGGGCTGTGTACCAGGTTCCTCCAGGGTGAGGCTCCCTGGATAGCAGAGGGGTGGGAGGTGGGGGCTTCTTCCATCACATACAGCTCACAGAGGTTCTTGAGGCTCACTGTCACTCTCCTGACAGTGGGGTACAGGGGAAGAGTTTCTCTCCTCCCAAGCAGCTCACTGAAGCTTCTGAGGCTCCTGAGGCTCACTGTCACTTCCCTGTTATTGAATTCTGAGCCTGGTTCCATCTAGCTTCTTTGGGTTCATATTTGGAGAAAGGATCTCTCCCTCTTGCCAATGCTCCTAGCATTTTGACATCATTTTCCATGGTGATCCTCTCCTGAGCTGAGCCAATTCCAAGGCTTTAAATCTCTATACTCATAGTTCAATAAAATTCTCCACCTATAAAATTAACCTTCCTCAGGTCTTTTGGTGTAGTAATGGAGAGCACCAAACCAGACCACCTGGAATGAAATAAGACATACGCAAGGAACTATGTGTTCGTCCTTGTCTTAGCTACTCTTCTCTTGTTGCTGGGACAAATACCCGACACCCAAAATGAAGGAAGGAAAGGTTTTTTAGCTCACAGTTACTGGAGGTTTCAGTCCATACCTGGGTGGCTCCAAGGCGGAGAGGCACAGGGCAGAGAGCATCCAGTTCTTGGCAGCGGGACAGCAACAAAATGGTGACAGAGGCAGCCAACCAACCAAGGGAGCAGAGAGTCTGTCTCTCTGTCTCTTACATTACATTCAGGCTCTCTGCCCCAGGCTATCTGCCTCAGGCCACACCCATAATCCCAGCAGTACTAAGACACATAATCCTAGTGGACCTTGAGTTAGTCTCAAACTCTAGAAGTACCCCCCATGACTGCATGAGGCTTTGGGGGGACAACTAGACACAAACCATAACAATCATGCTGTGTTCGTCATGAAGTTATCTCTCTCTCCTTTGGGATCTGCTTGTCAATATGACTTCTGATCACATTTTCTCACTTTTTCAACTGAAAAATGCAGAATCAAATCCATGGCCCAATTCTGGCAGCAGTGATTGTGCACATGCTCAGGGCAGCCGTGCTGCATGCATGGGCTCTGGGTCCAGTGAAACTGGGCCAGTTGCTAAGCCTCTCTGAGTCCATTATCCTTAAAACTGAGAGGATCACAGTACCTGGCTCACCTGGGTGCTCTGAGGATTAAATGAATTAATACACTCATCCCTCCGAGGGATGGGTTTCTAGGACTCAATCTGGACACCAAAATCCAGATGCTTAAGCCACTTATATAAAGTGGCACAGTATTTGCATATAACCTATGTATATCTTCCTGTGTACATATTTATTCCAAAAAGAAAGTTAATCATAAAAGTCTATGTGCAGATATAGTCACTGATTGTGTTTGGTGTCAGTGGATTTCAGAGCTAGATCAAGTTTAACTGTAGTTCCGTAAACAAAGAACTACCAGGCTCCAGGTGCTTCCATTGTAAGGTTTAGCTTTAACAAGGCCAAAAAGTGGGCCATTTATTTTTAAATATGGATGATCCCTACATTGTTCTGGGAAGATAGAATTCATCAACTGATAAACCATGTTCCTTGCTAATGCTCTTTCAGGGAACCAATGCAAAATGTGTTAAAGATTAAAGTTATTTTAAAGATAAAATTTCCTTGAAAGAACTGGGCTTGACTTATTTAATTAGTGGTGTAGTTGGTTACAGCCATAGTTTAAATTTTAAATATATATACATTTAGTATGTACAGAAATATTTTAGCTGTCTCTAATTTATGCAGTATGAGAAATTAGACAAAAAATAAGCTTACTTCCTTCCCAGTGGCTAGACGATCTCAATACCAATTATTCAATGATCAATATTCCCCTGCTAGTTTACCATGCCACCTTTTATTTTATATTAAGTTATTTTATGCATGTGCAACTCCACACTCTTAAACTGGTCTTTCCCATTCATCCATTGGTCTACTTATGTGTCCTAGTTCTGATGTAATTACTTAACTTGATAATACATTACAATATGTTATAATTCTTTCTACAGTGGACATTTAATTTAATGTTTTCTGTGATTAGGATACTTTCCTGTACAACTCTGGGAAAGCTGTAAAATAATGGGGATGGGTTGGGAGGAGATTTTAAATCATGCACAGCAGCAAGTTTCTTTTTTAGCAGAGCGGATTTCTTCTCTTCTGTCTAAGACAGCTGTGATTCTGTGCAGTGAGTAGTAAGAAGCCCAGAGTGTTCTGTGAATGAGCTGCCTGCTCTCTCTCCTTCTGCCTTCTCGATTCTTCTGTAATCTTAGTTATATTAAAACTGAGATTTAAAAACTAGAGGAGATGGCAATCTTTCCAGAAGACACAGTGCCTGCTATAGTTTCACATTTCTTTAAATCTCTCTTTAATGTTATACACTGTTCTTTTTTCTCAGAGAGGATCAGACCAGATTTCTCTACACATTTGTTTTCAGAGGATACACTATGAAAAATTGCTATTTTCTTTGATATTGGTTTTCTGACAATAGGTTATTTGGATTATCATTTGTTTCTCTTAGTATTTTTTTTTCATTTTCCTTACCATCAGCTTTTAATTAGGAGTTATATAGCTTTCATTTACTGTGTCATTTATACTTAGACTTTTACTATAAATTTTTAAGCCTTTTTAAAAACTAATCTTTCATTCAGAACAAGAGGTTTCCCTGTGTTTTCCCTTGCAGTAGAGAAGAGGCAGACATCACCATACAGAGCAGGATCCGGAGTTCCAGAGCCCTAACAGCATGAAGGCAGAAAGGTATTTGGTTCTTGGTTGAAGTGGCTGCCAAAGTCCATCCAGCAGTGGAGTTGAGGAGTTTGCTCTGTGAAGAATCAAAACAGTTGATTGCTATTCCTAATAGTCAAAAAGAGAAGACCTAGGGCCACGGAGATAGCTCAGAAGAATAAGCACTTGTCTGGCAAGTGCAGGATACTGAATTCAGTCCCTGGTACTGAAAAACAACAACAAAAAAGTAAGACCTACTGGGGAAAGATTGTTGGAAGCTCTTATTAGAATACACAATTAGACCTACAAAGTGATGACACCAGAAGCTCAATGACAAGGAGTCAAGATGAGTCAGTAAAAATTAGGCATATTCTTTAAATCCTGAAGTAATCTGAATAAAACACAATATAATCTATACTAAACATATTTTAAGTGAGTAAGAGATGAACCAGAAAATTTTCAAAAGATGACTGATTGTGGAAAATCTTACATATACTTCCAAAGTTAATAATAAGAAAAGAAGTCTTGAGAAATTTAAGATCTGAGAAAACATGAACAAATACTTCTAAGAATTTCAACACCGATGTAAGATTTCTTTGTCACGGATGGCTAAAGATTGGCTAATCTTTTGCCTGTGTTCATATGTTGTTCTGCATAATCTACTAATTTTACATAGGAACCACAGTCAGAGCCCTTCATAGAAAGTTTGGTTGCTGCAACTTGTTGGTCTCTCAGTGACCCTGGGAAGAAATATGAGGGGATTTCGAAAATAAAAACAAGAGACAAGAGCTGAGGTTAAGTAGAGGTCATCTCTCTTCTAATGGGAGGAGAACTGAACAAAAACAGTAGGGGTGTTTATTTATACCTTTGCAAAGTTAATATCAGCACACACAGGTTGTCCAGTGACTAATTACTGAAATTGTCCAGACTGAGGTAGCTTGACTATTCCAGGCACTACATGGCCTTGTCTTGTCCCACACTTAAGACCAATTTCCAGCTTCAGTTGCTCTCTACATCTGGCTAGGGAATACTCAGTGACATCCCTGGTATCCATCTTTTCTCTATTCTGAGAAAAGAAATAATGGGATAATTAGCAGTTATCTCCTTATCCAACCGGCCAGGCCATTGAAGATGTGGTCCCTTCACTGATGCACAGAGGCACTAAGGCTGCCCTTGCTTCCAAAACATTATTCTTCTAAAAGAATAGGCACCAATGCCCAATGTCTCATTTTAGCATTTTTATTTCTGGCACTAGATAACTCCAAAGAATCACTTTCTACTTGTCCTAAAGGAAAATGCCTCCCAGGGGACCAGAGGTGGTTGAAATAAAACAACACTGCTTAAGGACCAAGACAAGCAATAAAGCTGTATGAGGCTATTACAGTAGCAGCCTCTGAGTGTATTGAATAAATGCTTCCTGGCTATAGGCACACTACTACATAACTCTGTTATGCTTTGTTTCTTAAGTATCTTCCAAAAGGTCATGTGTTACAAGTTTAGATTTCACCTGACAGTGCTACTGGAAAGTGAAACTTGGGAGGGGCTGGTTCGAGGCAGCTCCTTGTAATCTTCTCCTTCTTCATCTTCTCCTCCTTCTTCTTCATCTCCTCCTCCTCCTCGTCCTCTTCGTCTTCCTCTTCCTCCTCCATTATAGCTGGCTCAGCCTGCCCTGGGGGTGGGGCTGGTGCAGCATGAGGTGCCAGGGATCGAACTGTGGTCCCTGTGGTTGCCTAAGCTTGCTTAAGCAGGCACTTTAGACTGCTGAGCCATCTCGCTAGCCCCAATCTTTCTTCTTTTAGGTTGTCTTTCCCAGGTGTTTTGCCATACCTACAGAAAGCTAACAGAAACTTTTTCATAAACATTTCTTCCTATAACCTTGTCTCATTTATTCTTCTCTCATTGCTGGGACAAATACTCAACATCCAAAATGAAGGAAGGAAAGGTTTATTTAGCTCACAGTTACTGGAGGTTTCAGTCCATATTTAGTTGGCTCCAAGGCATAAGGGCACATGGCAGAGAGCAGCAGCTCATGGCAGTGGAACAGCAACAATGGCAACAGGCCTAGAAGAGCAACAGAGAGAAGTCTGTCTCTCTGTCTCTCTTATATTATGTTCAGGCTCTCTGCCTCAGGCTATGTGCCTCAAGCTACACCCATAATCACAGCTTACTCAGACCCATTTACCCATAATCCCAGTGGATCATGAATTAATCTCAAACTCTAGAAGTCACCACCCCATGACTGCATGAGGCTCTGGGGGACAACTGGACACAAATCATAACAAACCTTGAGTTACTTCAAGATTACTATCAGCTGCAACAGCATTTCTGAGAAGATCAAATGAAATCAGGAGCAATTGCATGTAGTACGTGGCATATAATGAGCACATAATGAAGAGGTAAGAGCTGTGCCAGGATTCCCTAGCTCTGACAACTGGCAGACTAGATCCACATACAGCAACAAGCTTGGGTCTTGAAAACCTACCTGAGTTAAAAAAAAAAGAAAAGAAAAAGATATCAGTACTATTAGATAAATTAATAATACAAGTGCATGCAATCTATAAAGATACATACAAATAAAGGCACACTAAGTGGCAGGCCACAGAGGATTGTGAGCAAGCTTGGGGAGTAAATACACAAAAGCTCAGGGACTGGAATAGACATCAGTGAAAATGTGCCGTGAACTGAGGAGTGCAATTAACGCCCCACACGCAAGGTTAAAAATAAAAAGATAATAATAGTTATTATGATGGCTCCTCGGCCTCCACTCGCTCTCCACTTTGGAGCGCTGGAGTGCCCTTCCGGAGGCTTCTCCTTGCACTTGCGCAGGCAGGGGAGCATCCAGGCCCAGCTTCCAGGTGATTAAACACACCAGGGTATGAGGACATAAAGAGGCACTGCGCTCCCCTGGGTCGCCTTCCTGGACTTCAGAGCGAAATTGCAAAGCTGGTTCTGCACATGTGATTTTATCTATGAAATTAGGGCAAAGGAAGAAACATGAAAGAAAAAAAAGTCATTATATCGTGAGGCATTGCAAATAAGGGTCAGCTGCATTTTTACCCAGGAGTTTAAGGCAAACTGAACAGAAAGTGGCTATCACTCCGCCTACCACTGCAGGAGCCCAGCACATTCCCATCTGCATGTGCAGTGATACAGTGACTAATTGTGGGGCCGTCAGAGAACAAATTCTGCCATGGAGCTCCATCCGAGCTGGCACAGCAGAAAAAGGTGGATTGGAAATGTCTGCATTTCAAAGGTAACAGAAAAAAAGTTGGGAAGCCACTACTGGCCAAACTGGAGAGTTTCAGTGTTGACTGTTTCTGACATTTTCCCTCAGAGAAGTGGAGACAAGCCTGGCTGCAGCGGAGCTTTTCTGTCCTTCCTCAAGGTCACTAGTGATTGTACTGATTGGCAAAAAGAGGAAGGGATTTACAGGTTAAGGATTGTTGTTGTGATTCACTACAGGATCAATACTATGTTCTTCTGCCAGGTTTTCTGCTTGTAGCAGTACTACTTTCACGGCTGCATATGCAGGAGTGTTATTAGCTAGGTAAACCCAGAGTTGGCCCCCAAGGCCCCTGTCCTGCCACACCCAAAGCTTTCCACCACCGTCTGCTATGGGTCACACATTTCGCCTCCTGGACTTCATTGATGATTCCTGTCCCATTCTTTCTGTCTCTGATTGACTATTTAGTGATTCCTTTTGTTCATCTGTCTTACCCTACCTTCCAAGTCAAGAGTGGTCTGTGTGTGTGTGTGTGTGTGTGTGTGTGTGTGTGTGTTGTGACACATTAGACTCTAGAACTGAGTGTAGACTTTGAAAACCAAGCAGCACTTTGTTATGTTGCTTTGACTTCAGATACATTGTTCAATTTGACTTGGATTATCAGCACCATTACATCAATCTTTTTTTTTTTTTTTTTTTCTTTTTCTGGAACTGGGGATTGAACTCATGACCTTGTGCTTGACAAGCAGGTGCTTATACTGTTGAGCTACCCCTGGTACAACATGCTGGCAGGCCCGGGAACATGAGGTGAGCTGTGCTGGCCACTGAAATCAAGTCTGATGTGCATGCCTATAATCCCAGCACTGGGGAGGCTGAGACAGGAGGATCAGTATGAGTCCAATCTGTGTAGCAAGACCCCATTCCAAATAAATAAATGAGAAAATAAATAAATGAATAATTTTTTTTTCCTCAAAGGCAAAATGAGTTTGTCAAAATGTAATGAAGTCTGAGAAACTGACAGTCTGTAAGATTCTCAAAGGTCGGATTCCAGGCCAGCTCTTATCTCTGCTTCTCTGCTGGTGGAGGGCTTTTGCCTCTCCCACACACTGACTGCCTTCCCACCAATCTCACTCACCATAGCTTTACTTTTCACTGTTCTGTAAACAACTCCTAGTTCTCTAGCCCAAAGCTACCACCTGTCTGTCTGTCTGTCTAACCCCTACCCCATCCTTTCCTCTCTCTTTACAATGTACTGCGAGCACCAGTTCAAAAATGAAAATATGGGCAGTCAGGGTCAGACTTCCTGGGTTCAAATCCTACCTGTGAACTGAGTAGCTGATGTAACTTCAGGCAAATGACTTCATATCTGTGCCTCCGGGTCCTCATCTATCTAATGGGGATGACGTGACACTGTATAGGGTTGCTCTGGGAATCAAATGGGATAATACTGGGTCATGAAGTAACGCGGTATTACTCTTCTGGTCCTTTTGCCTGAAGTAATGCTTACACCAAACCGATCTTGCAAGTAATTTCAAGTGGCTCCTAAAATTACTCTTTTGAAATCTCCTAACAAATCCCAATTGTTAGATGCACTCACTGTATTTTGTTTTGACCTGCCTACTTTCGTCTACAACCTTGGCCAGTCTCTCCTGCTGGAAAGACTTCAAACCCTGTTGTTGAGGTCTTATTCCCTCTAATCTTCCTTCTGACCTCATAAGCCTAATTTTGGCTAACCAAGGAGTGAAAAGCCACTCTCCAAGGCACGATGATCTTGATGACCTTAGCCCACGGCCTGGATTCAAACACACAGATGAGCCTCAGCTTCTCAGCACCCATCACTTTCATGAGCCTGAGACTCAACATGCCGCCAACTGTTGGACAGAGTCACCAAACCCAGTGCGTGTGACAATCTGCTTTTCCTCCAACCTTCCAAACTTGCGTCTCCCAGGCTTTCACTTCCTCCTTCCAGTGCTGTGACCAGTAATCTCCTGCACAGAGAGAAAAGAACCCCCAGAGGAGCACAGCTTCGAGCTCTCTGTGGCTGGCATTAGAGCTGCAGCAGTAGAAACAAGAATGTTCACATCTCAGATTTTCTTTGGGCCAAGGGTGAGTGAGGAAAAACGCATAATGAGAACCAAGTAACAAAACTCAGTGTACTGAGATAGGCGAGGAAAGGAAAGCAGAAACGAAGGTAGCAAGTTCACAACAAAGGCCAGTGCAGCAAATGACCAGGCGTATTCCGAGGACCAACAGAATGTGCATTTGGCTGCCTACCACTGAACAGGTATGGAAGAAAGAATATGCTCTTCATGAGAGAGTTTTTAAGGAAGCCGGAAGCCAAACCACAATTAAAGTCAAAGTTGCAGAGAAGGGTAGATGAAACCTTCAGACCCAGTGTCCCTTCCTCATCTCCTGAATTCTCATATCTATTTTTAATTTTCTATAAATTCTAAGATATTTCTTTTTTTCTTCTTTTTTTGTCAATTTTGAGACAGGTTCTCGCTATGCAGTTCAGGCTGGCCTTTAGCTCAATTTTGTAGCTCAGGCTGGTCTTGAACTTGCACCAATCCTCCTGCCTCAGCCTCCCAAGTGCTGGGATTATAGGTGTGGACCACCATGGTCCAACAAAGATACTTCAAGCATACAGATAATTATAGATTAATGTCACAGTTACTACTATTTAGCTACTGTTTACTTTTAATATATGTAATGTTGGGTGGCATCTATCTATGTAGTTGTCGAATTCTTTCTTTTCCTGTATCATAGAGCAGTGCCTTGGAAGTACAGCCTGTTGGTCTTGTCTCAGAGGCTCTTCCCATGCAGATATACTTTGTCTTACCAGTATTAGGTCCCTAATCATTGCTAGAGTGAACTCGAGTTCTTGAAAAACCTTAAAGGGACCTTCAAGAAAAAAAAAAAAAAAAAAAAAAAGGCTAGCACATGACGTATGCTATTTTCACAGACTTGAGACACTGCAGCTATTTATATGGTGTGTTAATTCTGAATCAATTAGTGTAAATGAAAATAGGACAGTCACTGCCTCTTGCAGCATATAACAAAAATGTATTTGCTGATGTCTTTGGTTAATTGTTTCAAAATCAGAAATGAAAGTCACAAGCAACTCACGTGGTTCCTTAGTAGGCTACCAATCTCTAACCCCCTCTAATAGTTAAATTCATTTGATTCATTAAGAGAGTTGTTTAGCCAATAATAAAAATTTGTCATGAATTTCCGCAGATTTATTATTAGAGCATTTGTATGCCCCTTATCTAGCTCTGATTGCTTCACCTTATGTCTGAACATGATTTCTACCTGCTGCAATTCCAAGAACATGTTGTGCTGCCCGAGTATGAGAATTCCTGACAGATTTCTTTTTGGCACAGAGCTGTATCAATGCCTTCTCACAGTTGCTAAAAGAATTTGCTGCATACCAAGGTAACAGCAGTAGTTATATTAGCGGCAAGCTTTCCAGTTAGGCCAACCATGACAAGTTTGCCTTGGCTGATCCCCGTTTACATCTGCTGTAGATTAGTTAAAGTCTCAATTATTTTAACACTCCTCTTTCATTCTCAAAAGTGCATCTTAGCTGATAAATTACATAAATCACATTAATTCCATCACCTAAACTTTTTACATTCCAAAGTGGACTACTTTAGGTGGATAAGATTTTTCATATTTTAAAATCAGTACAGTGTACTGTCACATGAATTAAATGAGAGCCTTTGATTTATTATAGGAAGTTATACTAGACATCACAAACAAGTCTTTATTTTTGGCATGCATTCTGAACAGAACACAAACTAAAATAAGCACATTTACCCAGATGTTGCCAGCTCAAATTATGCTGACATGAAATAGCTGCTTTTCCATGGGCCCAGAGCAAGCTATCAAAAAGTAAGAATTAAAACTTAAATTACTCAGTAAAAATGGCCAGTTTTAAAACTCCACAACTATTTACTGAATTTAAGTGAAAACCAGCTGAAATTTCAAAACTAGCAACAACAATTTAGAATTTTTTCAAAATTGTAGATTAAATCTCTTTGTCTCTTCATCTGGATCAGCTCCTAAAAAGAAAAAAATTACAACATTACAATAATATGTAGTTATAACTATATTTTTAACCCAGCAATTTCAGCCCAATTTTCAGCAGTAACATTTCATTAGAATCAAACATTTCCTAGATGGTTTAAAAACATAATGAAAATCAGACACTTTGGGCACTTCTGTGAATACCTCTTTAACTTCTTATTTCCAAGAAAAAAAAAAAAAAAGTGAGATTTAACATAAAAACTAAAGCAAAGCCCCCAAAGGCTCTTTTTTACAAGAAGAAAGAAACTCAACCTGCTGTACACATTAAATAATTCAAATCAATGATCCTTTTAAGCCCTTAGCAATGCATAAACCAATAAGGGAAAGCAATCTAATACTTCATGCATTTAGGGGATTGCATTAGAAAGACTTTTAGCCTGCTTCTGCTTTTATAAATGCAAATGTATGCAGAGCAGACAGATTGGGATCTGTACAATTTAGCAATGATCGAAACTTGTAATTTTTGAAAATGGGACAGATGTCCAGACCAGTTATATTAAGATGCTTCTTTCTGAAGAAAAAATCAAACAGCCTAATTCTACTTCCTCCTTTAAATGGAAACAAATAAACAAAGCCGCCACAAATTAGAATAAGTTAGATATCATCTTGTTTCTTTCATAGATTCTTAAAGTTGAAAGGCAGTGTAGGGTAGTGGAATAAATATTTCTAGCATGTTTCACTGCATTATTCATCACCCTTTCCTTAAAACATGGGACGGGGGAATGGCTTGCATTCAAGGGCCCGGTAGGTTCCAGTCTAACGCAGCGAGCAGCTGCCGGGATTCCGTGGTGCCTGCTTTCCTTGGTCCACAGACAGCAGAGCAGATAAGAGTTAAATGCACGAGGCGCACATCAGGAGTGAAGGCCATCTCTCTTCATTCACTCAAGCTTGTCAAATTCCAGCAGCTTCTGGTGTCTGTAATGTCCAAAAGCTTATTTGATGATGTGGAATGTTGAGAACACGTTAGGCCCTGGGGAAATAAAAGTGCAGGCTGTTGTGGTTTATATCTCAGTGTCTCCCCCAAGCCTCGTGCGCTCATAGGTGGGGGTAATTGGATTATGGGGGCATGATAGTCAGCAGCGAATTAATCCACTGATGAGTTTTTAGCTAAATGTGATATGGGAGGTGAAGCCTGGTTAGCAGTGGGTCACTGGGAGTGTGGCCAGGGGAAGGAGTATGTCCCTCCCTCCTCCGTGATCCCTCTCTGCTTCCTGCCTGCCATTCTGTGGACTGCTGCCTCTCTGCCATGCGACCCTGCTTAAAGCCATCCTATTATGGACTGAAACCTCCACAAACTTGAGAGCCAAAAATAAACCTTTCCAGGTAGGCGTGGTGGCGCACGCCTGTAATCCCAGCACTTGGGAGGCTGAGGCAGGAGGATAGGTGCAAGTTTGAGACCAGCCTGGGCTACAAAATTGAGCTCAAGGCCAGCCTGAACTGCATAGTGAGACCCTGTCTCAAAAAGACAAAATAAATGAATAAATAAATAAATAAATAAATAAATAAACCAACCTTTGCTGGGGCTGGCCAAATAGCTCAGCCGATTAAAGCACTTACAAGCAGCTGCAGGGGCTGGGAATTTGATCCCCAGACCTGCTATGCTGGCTCCGCCTCTGGGGTACTCTGAGACTAGCAATTGAGACTGGGTATTGTGACACATGCCTGTAATCCCAGCTCTTGGGAGGCTGTAAACAGGCGGATCACTATGAGCCTGATCTAGTAGTGAGTCCCTGAACACCTGGATCCTGGATCACCTGAAGACCCTGGATCTTTCACTAAAATACAAAATAAATAAATAAATAAATAAATAAGCCTTTCCTCCTTCAAGGTGCGGATGCCAGGAACTATGCATGTCTCAGTGATGAGAAAGTAAACCAGATACAGACATAGTGGTTGCTGCTGAGCAGCCGAGCCCAGTGGGAAAGACAGACAACCAGCTGTGTGACCACAATGAGGTTCTAAGCAAAGTAAAAAGTCACGTATGGAGGGCCATGGCAGGCGAAAGTAGACCAGTTCTAACTTGGTGACCAAAAAAGACCTCACTACGGCAAACCTTGAGTTTTTTTTTTTTTTTTTTTGTCTTTTTGAGACAGGGTCTCGAGGCTGGCCTTGAGCTCACTTTTGTAGCCCAGGCTGGTCTCGAACTCGCACCAATCCTCCTGCCTCAGCCTCCCGAGTGCTGGGATTACAGGCATGAGCCACCACGCCCGGCCAAACCTTGAGTTTTGAAAAGCCACAGAATAGGTTTTCTGGTTTGGACATGGTGTGAGAGTACCCTGAAAGAGTCTGGAAGTTGGTCCTCTGGGCAGTGACCCTGAGGTGGGCTAGCAAGTGGGGCCTGCTGGAAGGCCATGAGATCAACGAAGGCCCCCCGAGATAAAGCCAATATGCTCCCATGAGCACGCGTTGTTATATGGAGGGAAAGCCTCACCTCTGACTCTCTCTAGCCTCCTGTCTTGTGTTTGATTTGCCTCTCTCACGTGCTCCTACTGTGATGCTATCCACCATGCTGTGTACAGCCAGAGCTGATTAATCCTTGCTCCATGTTATAGCTAGGGTTTATAATGAAAAAGATTTAATACAGGGGTATTGGTCAGGGTTTTACTTAGAGACACAGAACAGATATAATGTAAGGAATGGATATTAACACAAATATACAGTCTATAAGGAATTATAAGATTGGCTTACAATAGTCAGCCACAGAGTCAGATAAGGAAGTGTGCAGAGGGCATCTGCATACCCTGGACTGAAGAATTCAGTCCCAAGGGCTGAAACCCACTGCAGTGCTCCATGTAAGTCTCTATCCATCGGCTGATGGGTCTGTGATGGAAGACTGAAGAGTCTGTGACAGAAGGCAAAAAGATCCAAGTTGGAGGCTGAAGAGTCTGTGCTGCAAGCCAGATGATGAAGTCCAGGTCAAATGTGAAGACTGAAGCTCCTCCGACAAAGCGAAGTGTTGACTCCTTCCTCGGCCCCTTCATAAAGTCTCTTTGTGCTGAGTCACTCTGAGGTGGGCCCATTGTGACCTAGGGTGGAACCAATCACGCCCCAGGATGGGCCCTTGATCCTGCTCTAGGGAGGAACCAATCATATCCTAGGTAGGCCCTGGTCATGCTTTAGGGAGGAACATATTATACCCCAGGGCGGGACCTCCCACCAACAGGGAACTGGGCCACTGAGTCATCCAGCCAAGTTGACACAATGTATCAACCACTACAACAGGGCACATAATTTATAGGATTCTTTTATAATATTTACCCAGAGAGTCAAATGCAAGAGGGTGAGAGATCTGTCCACACACCAGAGACATAAAAAATGCAGCTCAGCGTCTGGACCCCATGGCAATGTCCTGTGCAAGTCCAGCTGAAGATCTAAAACCCATGGCAACATCCTCTGTGAGTCCAGCTGAGGCCTAGTACCCTCAACAGTGTCTCACTCAAGTCTATGTTAAGGAACTTCGCTGGGAAGGTCTTAAGGTCCGTGGTAGAAAGTTCGAAGTCTGCTCCCGTGGGATGAAAGAACTGTGCCAGCAGGCTGAAGGCTGCACTGGAGCCAGGAAGCAACACTCAAAATAAGGAGCAGTGCTCCCCTCAAAAAACCCACAGCCATCTTCAGTGACAGTGAGGACCCGAGCTCCTTTGATGGTAACAGCCAAGTTCATGTCGGAAAAGCCAACGCAACAAAATTCTTCAGGGTCAAACAGCACACCATCCTCCTCTCCAGTTTTCTTTTTCATTTTGACAACAATCCTTGGGTGGACAGGCCACACCCAGCACCATGCTGATTCAGTTCAGCCCAGTGTTGCAAGTTGGCCATTAGCTAATCCACCACACTTCATGCAAATAGGTTTTCTAAACTGTGAGCTCTTTTCTTTATATATTACCCAACATTAGGTATTTTGTTACAGCAATATGAAATGGACTAGGGTAGTAGGTAAGAGAGGAAAACCTCATTGCGTAGAGATTAAGTGGTACAAAAGCACAGGGAGAAGCAGCCAGGAGGAGAGGTATGGGGCTACAAACAACCTGTTGGATTTACGTGGAAGAATGAATGCCCATATGCCAGGTATGGCATGAAGCTCAGGGTATAATCAAGAATAAGGTATATGTCACACTCGATTCTGCAGGGACTAGGAGCTTACAAAGGGACTGACACTTCAGTTCTGTGTCAGAGCAGTCACCCTGGAGGTGAGGCAAAGGACAGCATTGACGAAGGAAAGAGCCTAGGTACCTTGGTACCTTTGGGGAGAGCTCAAATAAGAGCTCAAAACAGTGAGCAGGGCTGGAGAAAGCATGTCTGTGATGGGCAAGATCGGGCCAAGTTTTTCCACTATTCATACTCTTCCTTTTTAGTCCGCTCCAGTAGGTATAGAGTTCACCTCTGAACTGAACTCCACCCCACATCGCCCCTCCCGCCATTTGCTGGCCTACTTGTGTGCTCTGCAAAGTTTCAGATATGACAGCTCCTCCGATTCCAGGTTGTGTTTAAGCGTGATTGCCATTGGCAAAGTTCAGATAAAATATTTATATTCTTCTAATAAATAAAATAGCACACTTAAGGCATATCTACTGAAAGGACTTTAATTTCCTGCCCTAAATTCAAGGGAGGAAGAGAGGCGAAAGATGAGAACTTCACTTTTCAAATTTAGTTCCCTCTCCACAGCAGTGCTAGAGGCCAAATGCAGGGCCTCTTGCATGCTAGGTAAGTGTTCTACCACTGAGCTATATCACCAGCTGGATTCTACCTTAAAACAAAACAGAAACGACTATCTCTTGAAGTCGGGTATGATAACATATGTCTGCAATCCAGGGTCCTTCATTAGCTAAGCTAAGGAAGGAAGAATACAAGTCAGCAAAATGCAATGCGATCCAGAGAGACAGAGAGAGACACTTCTCACTTTCCAAACTCATTAAATAATGAGAAAGTGTTTCTCCTTTCAAAGGGGGAATTTTGGCATTCCCACAGCCCCTTGACCATTGTTCAATCACCAATATTTTCCATCAATATTGTACTTGAGACCAGGAGAGGCAGTGATAATGGTTCAACAGCCCTGCTCTTGTTTTTTCCCTGGCAAGTCCTACTTCCTGGACTAGCACGACAGACATGCTATTCTAAGAATTTTCTTGAATTTCTATCCCCAGCTTTAGGAGGGGACCCTTCAATCCAACCCAAACAACATCTCCAGGCCAAGACAGTAAACTTCTCTGGATTCTTTTTTTGGTTTTTTTGGTGGGACTGGGGTTCGAACTCATGACCTTGCACTTGCCAGGCGGGCATTTGTGCCACAGAGCTATCTCCCCAGTCCTATCTCTGTAGATTCTGTTCAACCATAAATCTGGTTACTGTTGTATTAGCAGAACCTAGGAATTAATACAGCTCTGAGTTTTGTTCACAAAAAATATTTTTAGCAATTAGGAAATTTTAATTATTTTTATCAGTACAAATGGACAGTAAATAGTACTTGCATTCTTTGTATGGAGTTGAAACATACATATAATACATCCTAGTTAATAATTTTTATTTTGTGTTATAATATAGAATTTCAAACATACATACAAGGAGGAAGAGAAAAACTCATGTATTACCTTCCTTTATGTATCCTTTCTCTTTTCTTTTCCTCCTTTCTTTCTTTCCTCCTTTCCTTTCACTGTCTCTCCCCTCTTTGCTATAGGATTTTAAAGAAAGTCTTACATTGTGCTATTCTACGTCACTCTTTGAGTATGGAATTCTAACTAATTTTCTTACATAACCACAATGCCATCTTCACACCTGAGCAAATAAATAATTCTTCTGTAATATTATCTAACACCTCGTTCCCAAGAAAGTTTTAAAAATCATAAGGCTTGAAATTTCTATTGCTTCTCTAGGGAAAGGTTGTGCCTCAGACAGCCTTAATAGATCCATTACTGGGAAAATGTTCTCCATGCTCACTTGACGTTTTCATCCTGTTACAGTCTATTGTGCCCCTGTGCATCATGCTAAAAAATTAATATCCCTTTCTAATGTTTACACATTTCATATGTTTTTATGGATTTAGTTTATCTCTCTTGTCACTGCTTAGCTGAGCTACACACATTTAATTGTTTTACTCTTTCCTTGTAAATCAATCCCATCAGCCCCTTGGTCATTTTGCAGCTCTTCTTTGAACCTAGTACATACCTAGTACCAAGCTGTTCAGGGTCACATGTAGTGATTAAATTCTCACCTGAATTACATCACTGAGTGCTTAATGTCAGATGGGAAAAGCCTTATTTTCTATCATATTATAAAGGAAATAAATGCCTTGATTTCTGCTTTTATTCTGTTATTTTTGGCATTAAAGCTTGCGTTTTATCCCTCCTGCCAGACAGCTGTGCTTAAGAGCACTTTTCTCCAGATGTGATGTAAACAGCATTTCAGAATCACAAGGGCAGAGCCCAGCTCTGCCACTCCAGCTGTATGGCTCTTGGTAAGTCCCCAGTCCTCAACACCACTTTAAGTTTCCTGCCTAAATAACATGTGAGGACAGAGTCCACTGACACCACAAGGTCACAGGAAGGACAAACAAGATGACATAAATAAAATGGGTTGACAGCCACCTGCTGCCATCCCTTACCCATGGCATATGTTCCCAGGTCTCTGGGGGACGCCTCAATCTACAAATAGCAAAGACCTGATGCATACTCTTCCTATACCTACACACCTATGATAAACTTACAAATCAGGCACTGTAAGAAAATAATACAACAATTTTAATAATATGCTTTAACAAAAGTTATTAAAGCTCAAGTTATTTCTAGGATTTTTCCAGTTAATATTTTTAGGCTGTGGTTGATTGCAGGTAACTGTAACTGTTAAATGTGAAATGTCAAATAAGGGGCCAATTACTGTACTGGCTTTAGTGTGACATGTACCAAGGGGTAATTTATACACTCTAGTACCCTTAATAGGAAAGGGTGAGCTCTTACATTCTCTCAAGACATTTTCTGCTTGTACCAGTAGCCTATTTCACCATTTCATAATTTTTGCTGTCAGGAAACTGTTACAGTTCAGCTCTTCTTACCATAACAATCTTATAAAACATGTTTGAAATGTGTAATTTGAATCCCATAAGCTATGAGAACTTCAGATTTACTATTTACTCACTGTTTATTAGGTTCTAAGAATCATGCCAAACACTTCACCTGAATAACTAATCGAGGCTCTGTAGCTTTATGAAGTAAGCATTATTAAAAACCCTCTTTGGGGCCCGGCAGGATGGCTCAGTGGTCTAAAGCGCCTGCTTGGGGAAGCTTGGGTGGCTTCAGGGACCGCGGTTCGATCCCCGGCACCACATGCTGCGCCAGCCCTGCCCTCGGGGTGGGTTGAGTCAGCCATAAAAATGAATGAATAAAAAACAAAGGTTGCGAAACAAGAAAAAAATAAAATAAAATAAAATAAATTCTAAAAGAAATAAAAAAATAAAAAAATAAAAACCCTCTTTTACGAATGAGGAAACTGGGACTTAGAAAAGTTAACTAACTTCCCTAAGATTAGTATCCAATGATAAGCAAAATGGTTCAGAAAATCTGTAACATCAGAACTCCTGTACAAAAACCACTCAGATGATTTAAATAATTGGGAAGCTGCAGGTACAGATAAACTCCAATAAGTCCTGACATGTCATACTATTGGAGAGAAGTGAAAAGGCACGGATCAAAATTCCGTTAGAGGAACATGCATAGTGGTGCTTGTTATCACAGGTAACAACTGTACCCACTACTTAATGCCCAAGAAAATGCTGCTCATAAGAAACAATTAGATTCATTCCTTTTAAGATAAAGAATGGTTATTGCTAATCATATGCCTTCCGAATTCCACAACCTTTGACTATCTAGTAAATAACTCTCCATTTTGTTCTGCATTTTCTTTTTTAAACATCCATCATCTGATGATACTCCAGCTCAGGGCTCATGACCTCAGTCCTGCATTAGGGCACCACATTCATTCCTAAGTCAGCTCTCTGTTTCCTGCTTCTACCTGTGCAGTTTCTGCCACATTCCTGCTAGCATGGTAACCTTGAAATAAAGCTTCCATGTGAGCCAATCCATCCCTCTTCTGAAGCTTAATTGTATCCTGGCTTTCAGGGTTCCAAATGATGGAATTCCACATGGTAAAAATCCTTGGCTCCATCCAGACCAGTCTCATTTTCACTGACTATGCCTTGTTCACTTCCACCATTGCTGGAACAATTCTCTCCTCCTCAATTGCTCCAAGTCTTTGGGCTTATTGCTCAAGGCCAGCTCAAGGTCATTTTACTCTGTGCTGCTGTTCTGGTCTCTAGATGCTTGTATTCATTCACCCTCCTGTTTTCAGTGAGAGCTCAACTTATGTTTGCTGAAATTATTGCCCCATTAAGCACGAGTAGCTTTTTTGGCAACACCACTCATGCAAATGTAGCATTGCTATTTATATTTTTATATGTATATTTCTTGAGCTCCCATCTGAAGTTTATTGAAAGCCTCCAGAAGAACTGCACCATGTCTTGTGGATGCTACAGTTTGTGGATGTTACAGGGAAGGCACTCACAACTATTTGCCAACTGATACATTTCCATTATATAGAGTAAGATGATCTAGTTGTCACCTTTTGATTAAACTGCCAGTTCTGTGAGCCAAAAGGGTATTAGTGCCTTAAGATATCTGGCCTCTAATTTCTATCTGTACCAATGCAATACTGTGGAGATGGGAGAAGGTACTGTTCTAGCCTCACTTTCTGTCCTATAGTGGAAAAACTGAAAAGTCAAATAATCTCAAAGCATCTGAATGCATGAGTTCTAGCTTATTAAATACTTTGCCATTTGCCAATTTGTGGAGGGTTAACTAATGGTCACCTTGTAACACTCAGTTGAGCTGAATCTTCACGGTATGGAAGGCCCACCTGAGGGTTGTTGCCGATAGCATAAAAGGAGAACTGGAAGGAAAGATGGCGTGCTGTGGATCCTCCTGGAGAAACCCATCACACTGGATTTCCTGATAGAAACTCAGATATCCTCATCTTCAGGGACACCTGGGTCCTCACTATTGCTGAGGATGGCTGTGGTTCTCTTTAGGAGAACTTTGGTCCTTACCTTGAGCATCACTTCCTACACCTACTGAGATGACCATGATGTTTTTCTTCATGGTCTGTTGATATAGTGAATTAGATCAAATACTGAATCTTGCACTAGTCTTACATTCCCAAGTTAAATGTTTCTAGTCATTATGTATTGTCTCTTTCACTATTGTTTGGCGTGGTTTTCTAATAATTTCTTGAGCAGTGCTATCACTGTGCATCTGTGAGATACTGCCTGTGGCTTTCTTGTAAGACCTCAGTGTGGTCTTTGCATAGTGGCTACACTGTACTGTTCACATTATTCCTCTATCCTTTTAATGTCTGTAGGAGCTACAGTGATGTCTCTTTGATTCCTGGTATTAGTAATCTATATCATGTTTTATTTTACCAATCGTTACAAGTAATCAGTTTTTGCCTTCATTAATTTTTTACTGTTTTCCTGATTATTATTTCCATGGCTAGCCTCAGGTTTAATTTTCTCTTCTTCAAGGTCTTTACGTGGAGGCTAGGTCACTTTCTTTCTATCAAACATAAGCATTTCTTGCTATCCATTTTTCTTTGAATACTACTGCAGCTCCATCTCATAAATTCTAAGTTCCACTTCAAGATAATTTCTGTTGTAATACTACCCTCCCTCCATCCGTTATTTAGAAATTTGTCATTAATTTTCAAGTACTTGAGAATTTTCCAGATATAGTTCTTTAATGGGTTTCTTAAATTCATTACAACAGACCATCAAGTCATGACAAAATATAATTAAAATTCTTACAAATTGGGGCCTGGCAGGATGGCTCAGTGGTCTAAAGCACCTGCTTAGGAAAGCTTAGGCAGCTGCAGGGACTGAGGTTCGATCCCCAGCACCACATGCTGTGCCAGCCCTGCCCTCAGGGCAGGCTGAGCTGGCCATAAAAATAAATAAACAAAAGTTCTGAAACAAGAAAAAAATAAAATAATTTTTAAAAAAATTCTTACAGCCGGGCGTGGTGGCGCACGCCTGTAATCCCAGCACTCAGGAGGCTGAGGCAGGAGGATTGGTGCGAGTTCGAGACCAGCCTGAGCTACAAAAGTGAGCTCAAGGCCAGCCTCAACTGCATAGCGAGACCCTGTCTCAAAAAGACAAAAAAAAAAAAAAAAAAAAAAAAAAAAATTCTTACAAATTTATTAAGATTTACCTTATAAAAGAAGTGGTCTTGGACTATATCCCATACACATCATGTTAAAAATGTATTTCTGCTTTTGTGTAGATCAGTTTGTAAAATTAATTAGATGACTTGGTTTTGACATTTAATCTTGTCAACACCAATGATTTGATGACACCTCGATTATCAATACACACTTCCGGATGTGTCTAGGTGTGTCCGCAGGGTACTTCTAGAGATGGCTGGCCATTTGGTCACCGAACTAAGGTGAGAACACCTGCTCTCAATGTGGGCAACGCCGCCTAATAAGGCAGGGGCCTAGACAGAACAACAGCAGAAGAAGGAAAAAGCCACCGAGCATTTGCAAGCTTTGTTCTGCTTCAGCAGGCACATCTTTTGCTGCTGCCATCACCTGTGACATCAGACCCCATCCTCTTTTAGCCTTTCAGGGCAGACCCACACAAGCAGCTCTCCAGGGAGCTTCTAGACCAGCCTGGACTGGGCTGCACCCTTGTCACAAGCCTTCTGACAGTAGGCTTATCTACTTCTCCTTTCAGTTCTATACTATTTGCTGTATAAATTTGCAAGCTTTACTATTGAGAGTATATGCATTTAAGATTTGCAACAATCTGCAAAACTCTGGGAAGACACTCGATGAAAGCACACAAGATCTCCATAAAGTCTCAAAAGATAAATGCATCATTCAAGTTTAAAGTACGAAGGACATGATTCACTTTAGCAGAGAATCAGGAGATTCCACAAGACAGTATTAAAGCAGACATCCTACAATTTCATATTATTGATTTAACAGAAACAATTAAGCTGAACAGGTTAAGATTAAAAGCAAGGGGGTGGGGGCACACTTCAGCGGGCTCTCAAGCGGCTGAGAGAGTAGGATTGTGGAGTTTTAGGCCAGCCTGGGCTACAAAGTGAATTCAAGGCCAGACTTAACTGTGCAGCAAGGCCCCATTTCAAAAAGACCTCCCTATTTTTTGCCAGTTAGAGAAAAAATAAACATAAAAGAAACCAAACTTCAAGAAGGCAGACAAGAGTTTATTATAACCACACTCTCAGCTAAATATCCACTGAAATGAAAACATAAATTTCTTTTACTTTTTTTTTTAATGTATGTGGTACAGGGTCTCACTATGCAGTTTGGACTCTTAGTGATTCTCCTGTTTTTAGCCTTCCCAGGGCTGGAATTATAGATGTGTGCCACCATGCCTGGTCTCAATGCCAGCTCAGTGTGTGGGGCCAGGGATTGAACCCTGGTCCCTGCACTAAGAGCAGGCCCTTAGTCTGATAAGCTATCTTGCCAGTTCTTGAAAATATAAATTTTTTAGTGTAAGGGAGAATGTGAAACAAGTAGAGTTCTGATATACTGCTGACATACTAACATTGAAAAATTGTTTCCAGCATCTACTAAAGCTTAACAAATGTATACTCTGTGACCTAGATCCCAATGCTAGAAGTACCGAACAGAAATGCGTGCATGTATTTTTACTAGGAGACAAGTACTACATTGCTCATAGAACTAAAATGGAAAGCTGGCCAAATACTGTACTCAACATTTGGTACAATGAATAAACAATGTGTGACTACTGATTGTGATAAGATCCATTTGACTGGAGTAAGAAACACCCAGATTAGCTCGGCACAGTTCTGGTTGTGTCTGCTGATGACAGACAGCAAACTAAGGAGGAAGGATTGCCTGTGGGTGGCATCAGCCACCAGGCTTGGGATAGCCTGGATAGAATATAAAAGGTTAAGATTTGTGGCTCTTTGAAGAGCCCCAGTCTTAACTGTGTGCCCTTTGCTGCCCTTCTTGGGACATCAGTCTCCAGGCTCCTCAGCCTTCCAGTGTTGACTTGCACTAGCACTCCCCGGGAGCTTGCACATCTTCAACCCTGGACTCGTCTCGTGGTGCATCCTGGGCTGCAGTTAGGGGCTCCTCTAGCTCACTGGCATGCAGACGGCCATTGTGATTCTCCCATCTCTGACTGTGTAACCTTACCTGCTAAATCTCCTTGCATAGTTACATGTTTTCTATTAATGCTGTTCCTCTAAAGAACCCTAAGTAATATGCTAAGCACAGTGGCATATTATATAATGAGTGTGAGGAGCCTATGACCACAGGCAGCTCTTATCAACTGCAGTTTTGTATCCTCTTAAAATTCATATGGTGAAACCATGGCCCTTAATGTGGGTTGAGTTAGGTGATTAGAAAAAAAGTTTAGATGAAGTCATGAGGCTAGAACTCCCATGATAGGATTAGTGTGTCTGTTAAGACATCAAGGAGACTGCAGAGCTTTTCTACATGAAAACATAGTGAGAAGGTAACTAGCTGGAAGCCTTCCCTAAGGAACCTGACCACACTGGCACCCTGATCTTGAACTATGATCCTAAAAATTCTCAGAGTAAGTGTCTGATGGTTAAGTCAACCAGTTACTCGTATTTTGTTATAGAAGCCTGGATATAAGGCATCAACAAAATGAAAGCTCCCCATAAATATAACTTTGAGGGCAGGTGAGATAGCTCAGCAGACTAAAGTGGCAGCTTAGGCAAGTGCAGGGACCATGGTTCTATCCCTGGTATGACACGTTGTGCCAGCACTGCCCCCAGGGTAGGCTGAGCTGGCCACAAAATTAAATAAATAAATAAATATCTTGAGCTAAAGAAGTCAAACATAAGAGTATGTATTATATTCATCTTTTAAAGCATAAAGCATGCAAAATTGTTAAGTCTTTGTTAACTTTGGAAATGAGGTGAGGGTGGGGTGGCTAGTGACTTCACCCAGCTTCACTGGGGGTAGCAGTACTTTGCATGATTTGGTTGTTGGTTGTATATGGGACACCACCAAACTGTACTCTCCTGAGAAAGGAAGCCCCTTACCATGATCTTGAGCTGATCTTTATTTCAACACTACTGACTGAGATATTCACAGCTGGCTATATTGAATCAGATGTTCCCTTAATTGGCCAAAAACAATGCCATCAAATCTGGCTGAGGTGCTGCCAACTCAGCACAGTGAAGTGGGTCAGAACTGCCCCTCAGTGCAACAGAGGCAGAGTCCAGGGCTCAGACATGATCTCTGAGTGGAGGTCATCATGCCTTCCTGGCAGTAAAGGCACCAGCCTTACATGTATCAAGCTGTCCGCTGCACTGCTAGCTGGAGGGCGTCTGCAGAGGCCTGGTGCAGAGGTGCTGCTTCTCCTTACAGTCACGCCTGCAAAGTTTCTCTTCCCCAGCACTCTGCCACAACCCTCACCTATCTCCCTGATGCTAAGAAAAGCTGTAAGCTATTGGATTTGTGGCCCTTTGTTCCAAGAGATTACTAGATCATCTCAGAGCTCTTCCTCACCTCTAAAATATCCTTGCAGTCTTTATTTTTTATCCATGTGCCATTTTGCCAAGTGGGAGACTGATACCCTCTGTAGGGATTTTGGTACTTACAACACATTTGTTTTGTGAAGATGGATTAAACTATACATTTGTAATATGAGGAACTCTCTGTGTATAAATTAACCATCAATAAGAAGTTTTAAAATGCGTTTATTAAAATCCTAAAGAAAGGATAATACAACGTACACAGAAGCAGAAATAGAGGTCACTGAAATAAATAACAAAAAACAATCAATAAATGTATAAATAACTGAAATTAGTAGGAGGAACTCCTTATTTAGAAAAAAAGATTTGAGGAAACTTCTCAAGATGTAGCATAGAGAGATAAAAAATATGAAAGAATAATTAGATACATAGGATAAAATAAGAAGATAAGTTGTAAATATCATTACTAGCTGGAACAGATATGCTATACGAACAAATACAAGAAGTGATTTTTTTTTTTAAAGATGTGAATTTTCCAGAATTGAATAAAAAAGAATTTCAGTTCATGGGGAATGAGCTCTTGAACAGAATAAATATAAATCACTGCATCTGGAATGGTACCTGTCTGCTGCAAATGTTTGCTTCTTTGAAGCAAACAAGACTGTCTCCTTTGTTTTAAAGACAAAAAAAGCTAAGGTCCCAAAAGGTTAAGTGACTTATCTAGGATCAAAGAGCTGATTAATGATTGAGATAGAAACTATCTTAATACGCTGTATTTTCAGAGCAATGGATGAAAAGAGCGAAAGAATGCGGTATCACCATTATAAGAACAACCTGAGGCTTGGTTCCAGAAAAGAAAAAGGAAAAAAGAATCTAAAAAAAAAAAAAAAAAAGGCTGCGGAGATAGCCCAGGAGCACAAGTAACTGCCTGGCAAGTGCAAGGTCCTGAGATCGATCCCCGGTTCCGGGGGGGTGGGGGGTGGGGTGTGTGTGTGTGTGCAGGGGGCATAAAAAAAAATCTAAAGAAGAACAATCTGAGGCTATCCTGCTCAAGGAATTTAATTTGAAAGTTGACAAATGAAAGCACTGCTGATTCCAGTGCCACAAATAAGTGCCATGGTATTTAATGAATTACTATAGCAAATTAGCCTGCCCATAAACACCTTCAGAGTTTCAAAGATAATCTTTCTATTTAAAGTCTAGACCACAGTAATCATTTCAGTACCTCAACTTCCTACCCATTATCCACCCTAACATTTAATGAATGTTTCAGCACTTTAAAGCGCTTTTGAATCACACTTTTTCCTTTTACAGACATCATGATAGAAGGTAAATTACTTTGAAACAGAACAGTTCACATCTAACTGTACCTCTAACTGCCTCTTCTAAATCTGAGACAGATTTCAAGCTGGTCAGGGAGGCCATAAAATGTACCAAAGATCTCCTATAGTGTGGTCTTTTATGAATAATTTTTGAGAAGTCAGATAGAAGGGGAAAAGATCTAGTAAATATAGGGAAATATAAGTTACCTTTGGTTCAGAGTTCGTAATTATGAATTTGTGGAGAGCAAATTTCTATAGTTTTAATGCTCTTGCATTGGAAGATCATAAGTAAAATAATTTTATGGCCACTTTGGACAACTTTTAGGTTAAGGGACTATTTCTTAGAAATGTGAAAGACTTAAAAGTATTGAACTGATCTGAAACATTTTCAGGAATTTCTCATCTTTGCCTGTAAGTAAAGTAACTATGACATCATGAAAGTTTAAGTCTAAAACACGGAAGGCATGGATAGTTCCCTAATACCATGATTAAAACAGAGCAAAACATGCTGACACTTAAATATCAGACTCTTATGAGAAAACCAGTGTGTTCTATGGATGAATCTTGAACTCTTCAGGGTACCCTGGCTTCAGTTCTCATGTTTAAGGACATTTTAGTTTCATTACAGGATCAGAAAGCCCTTCCTTGATCACGTGTTTTAAACAGGTCTTTACAGCCAACCTCAACACTCTGCTCCTCACTCTGAGCATCTTCATCATCCTAATACATATTCATCCCCTCAGTTGTTTGTGAGCACCAAGCAGCTTATTATTGTATCTTTGGTGCCTAGAATTATATGGGAGAAAAAGATACTCCATACATATTGGTGGAATGAATGAATATTACAAAAGAGAAATTTTAAAGTTCTAATAAATTTTGACTACTTGTACCAACATATTTGAGGATAAAAATTAAACAATAAGCAAATACAAATAGCAACAATGAAAAAAGCTAAAATAGTTTTGAAAGACTTCTATCAAGCCTTCACTGCATAAATAACATACAAGTTATAAAAATATGCAATATTTATTTATATAAATGAAAACAGTATACAGACAAAAACCACAAAAACTGAATTGGAGAAACTCTGATTTGTCTTACACGTCATTAGCAACAGCGGATAAAAATCCCTACACAATGACACCACTATGAAATGTCACGCCTCTGTGGGAGTGCAATAAGGCGACCAGAAACCATAAAATTGTTCATATCATTTCGTTTGATCCTACTCCAAGAATTTATCCTAATTAAACTGAAAGCCATCCAAGAGTTCAATAATACAAAAATGGCTTAAATAAATGAGCATGAAGTAATATGCAGAAAATAGTCATCAATACCCTAAACAGTTAAATATCAAATATAAAAAGGTAGATGCCTTAATATAATTTTTTTAAACAATAAAAAGGGAAAACTGGTAGTACAAAATTAAATTCTCCAGTTAGCGCCTCAATATGGTGAAGATCACACACGTGAGCTCCAACAAGGCCAGTCCCCAAAACAAAAAAGTACATGAGGTGAGCTATGCGAACAAGCTGCGGCAGCTCCAAAAATGGGGAGCCCTAAGCCATCCAGGTTGCTAGGAGGAAGGGCAGGTGACAGCGACACCAACCTGCTGACTATATCAATAAATACACTGCAGGTACTGAGTAGTCGCTTTTCTTCGCACTCGAAAGGGCTCCACTTGACCTCGGCTTTCTGATTTCTAACTCTTCTGTTTATTTCTTCATTCTCTACCATCTCTCAACCCCAAAATTTGAAGAGCCATTCTGGATGTGACACAGAAGTTCTTCATTTGTGTTCTAAGCCCTAAATACTTGTGTTTGAACTTATTTACTTATTTATTTTTGCAGGACCAGGGACTGAACTCAGGCCCTTGTGCTTGCCAGGCAGGCTCTTATTCCACTGAACTATCTCCCCAGCCCCATTTTGTCTGAACTTTAAATGGTAATGATTGAAGACATACTGTAGCACTCTGCACCATTCCAATAGGCACACACAGTCATTGTGACCTTTGGTTGACATAAAATGCAGGACACTAACCCAATATGTAATAGTGTAAACTTCCAATTTATAAACTTATGTTTGGCATGTTACATCAATGTATCACAATACCAATTCTCTTTTCATTTTCTATTTCATCCTAAGAGATTTAATATTTTCCTTTACAATATGCTGTCAATATAATGAAAATGATCTAGTGAAACATCTAATTTTTATATTAAGTTTACACTAGATTAAGCACTAATAAAATCACTTTGGTTTACATATTCAAAATTTTTTGAGATTACAAGTGCCCACCTTTTAAAAGGTAACTGATAGAAACGTAGAAACTTCTTGTTTCATGAAATTTAAATGAAAGTTTCTTTTAAAATTACATTTGAGTAATTGAAGAGGGATTTGAGAGTTTCTATAGGACAGCTGAATAATATATTACATTCCCCTAACTAAAACATGATGATTTCATTACATGAAATTTGCTGCTTTGTAATCTGATATTTTCAAAATTGTGGTGAAGAGAGGGAACTTCTCAAGCCATTTAAGTGAAACACTTGAGAATCACTATTTTTAAATATTTAGAGCTGAAGAGATTAGGGGGGAAATACCCAGTAGCTATCTCCATGTCTACAAATATCACTTGAAAGAGCAAACAAAGAAACTATGTCACACAGATTAACACTAAAAAGAGACAAATAAGGGCTGGCCAGAGGGCCAGATAGAGCAGCAGATTAAAGCACCTGTTTAGGCATGATTTGATCCCCAGCATGCCTTATGGTCCCTGCCCCTGGGATACACTGAAGTGTGGTAGCACACGTCTGTAATCCCAGAGCTTGGGAGGCTGAAAACAGGAGAATCACTATGAGTCCTATCTGTGTAGTGAGACCCTGTAGACCCTGTACTAAATACATAAAAACAAAACAAAATGAAATAAAATAAAAAATGAGATAAACACGAAAAATGAAAAAAAAATTAAGATATATTCTTTTTAGTTTAATGAAAAATTATGTTATTTAGTAATTTGGTAAAGGCAGTTTACTATGTCAATATAATCACCAAGAAAATATATCATAGTTGCCAAAATACAATGCTTAGGAGCTTCCTTCTGTTCTAATGCTAAAGCAGAGATGAAATTACTTAACTAATAACTTTTATCTTTCTACTCACATCCTGCTACTAGCAGTAGCAGGGTAATTTGGTTCATTTAAAAATACTTCTTAGGGGGCTGGGGAGATAGCTCTGCCCAAGCGCCTGCCTGGCAAGTGCAAGGTCATGAGTTTGAACCCCGGTCCTGCCCCCCCAAATAATAATAAAATAAAATAAAAATACTTAGGAAATTTTTATTCATTTCCAAGATCTAAATGCAGCCATTATTAGATGAGTGTAGTCATTTCAGCAAAATGTTTTAGTACTAATAAACAAAACACAAGAAAGAATTTAATAATGGCTATCTCATAGTTGAAGAATTTAAAAATGGAACTAAAGGCCTAAAGAGTGATATTACATTATAATTACTTTTGTGAAAACAAAACAAAACATGTAGCTCATATTTTTCTTCCATTAGGAAATTTGTTTGATTTTTTCACAGGAAAAGACTGAAGCAAGATCAAGAACAAAGAACTGTACAACTGCGAGGCCATATATAATGTACAGTAAGTATATTATATGCTGTAGAAACTAAGGGATGTTTAGTTTTCTTCACATAAAAGAAAAAATATACATTTGTCTTTTGCACACAGGTTGTCATTTTGCATGTGTGCACAGGACTCATTCAAATGTCAACCAGAAAACGATCTCCAGATTGATCTCAAGTTGTCTTAATTACATCACCTTCCTCCTTGGTCTCACCGAGGGTTATGTATTCACAGCCCAAACCCTGCACATTTGACTCTTCAGGTTTTGATTTGTTAAGTGCCAGCTCAGCTGGGAAAAGAGAGGAGCAGTGCTCCAGACACTGGGCGATGTCATCAATGGTCCACTTGTCCTCTGGAAGGGCATGTTCTTCCAGTGTAAATGGCCCCTGTTTCGTGCGGGTCAGCTCTAGCACACTGGCACAGGAAGAGAGCTCTATGGCAACAAAGGTGAAAGATACAGAAGATAAACTGCACAGTACATACATTTTGAAATGACAGGACTTGACTCAATCTTCTTAAAACTGAACACTATTGTAATAATGTAGTCAACTGTAAATAATGCAAAAACCAAGAGCTTGTAGCAAAATAACATTTAATAACTTATCAACTGCTTTAAGGTTCACACAGATCTTGTACACAATTTTCTTACTTAAATCACAAGGCGACCCCATGAAGTACCCTTACTTTGTACCCTTCCGGTGCCTCCAGTTCCCTTACTTTGCAAATGAGATAATGACTGCCATGATTGTCAGGAAACAGCAGAGCCAGAATCACAACTTTCCAACCATTTGCAATACCAGATTTAAAAATTTTTGAACTGTGTCAATGAAATTCACTTTTAGAAGAACAAATCTCTTTCTTTCTGACACCACTTTAAGTTAAAATGTTTTACACTTGAAGGAGTTGGCCCTTACCGCCATTGCTCCTGGTTTTTTCCTTCCTCTGTTACAAGTCTCTTACTATAGCTGCTGAGACTGACAACTGCATGCTATAAAGCAGCAACATTTCCAAAGCCGAAGACAGCGAGAGTTCAGCTTCTCAGGCCAGTACTCACAAATACAAAGAGCAGAAAATTCCCTCTACCCATAAAAAATGAGTATTGCTCTCTACAAGGCAATTCCTACCTCATTTTTCTGCTTACCTTTGCCAATGTCACTGACCAAGCTTCTGACATAAAAGCCTCCTCCACATTCGACATCTGCAATGTTAACAGTGACATGGTAAATGGCTAACTCCTATGAAATCTACTTTACATAGAAATGATGCCCCTAAACAAATGTAAAAATGCACTATGCAAACAATTGAGTGATAAAATATTTATGTGCTAAAACATAAATTATTCATGCAGCAGCATATGTGTTTGTGAGATTGAAAAGTCAGCGTGGAAACAGCAAACAGCAGAAATTCACGAACACATTTTAAATTAACTGGAAAAGTCACAGCTCTACTATTCATTTCGTACGTTTTAAATAGTTAAAAATCTCAGTCTTGCTATTGCTGCTAAAACTATTTTCAGATATGTACACACTGTTCATTTATTAGGGTTTAAATGGTTAAAAATCTGAGATTTGCTATCACTAGCAAGAGGTTTTTAAAGTATTTTCAGATTTGTGCAGTAAAGAAAAAACCTTTTTCACAGTAACAGGGATTATGTTTGAGATACTATACTGGAGACAGAGAGAGCTCAGCATATGTAAATGTTCTTACAAATATTCCTAAAAAATGAATTAAAATTATACAGTAATTTACAGTATCCTAGAATGATTCGACATCGAAACATCTTAACATAGCATTCCAGAACTTTATTGGTTGAAAACACAGGCCTGCTTTATTTTTCATCAGTAAGACATCTTACAAAGAGCTCCCTTTCCACACAAAAGGGCTACCTTCTAGCTATCCTTAGTCTTATGAAATATTATAAAGCTATTTGAAGGAACTAATCAAAACTCATCACCTGGGGAATTTATTATTATTATTTTTTAATCAGCTCACAGTTGGGGGCCACTGCTAAGATAAAAGAGGAGCACTAGGGATGCTAACATTTCTGCATCCTACTTGACATTGCTAGACAGCTCTTTCGGGCTACTGCACTCTACTCAACAAACTATGACTTAAATAGAGTCAGAGAATTTAAGTTTCTCTTATATTTGTAGATAAAAATCTATGCTCTCAAACCAGCTGTCACACTTTCATAGAGCAAAATATTTTTCAATGTGCTTTTTCATTATCTGCCCAACAGTTTAGAATCAGGAAACTTAAAAGGCAGGAAATCTTTTTCTAATTATACAAAACCACATTCTGAAGAAATTTAATTAAATGTAAATGATGTAATGCTAGTGGGAGAAAGAAATGCAGTTTAAGAATAAAGGTATTGGGAAAGTATTTCTAAAAGGAATCGTATTCAATATGCATTATAAAATTAAGGGTGGAAGGGGCCAGGGAGATAGCTTAGGGGCACAAGTGCCTGCCTGGCAAGTGCAAGATCCTGAGTTGGATCCCTGGTTCTGCAAAAACTAAATAAATAAACATAAAAATAAAAATGAAACAAAATAAAATAAAATAAAATCAAGGATAAGGTGAATTTTAGGGAGCCTGTGAATTAAGAACAATAGCTTCATCCTTTCCTGTTACGATGTTCAAGGCTTCATCTACAACTTTCTACTGCCAGGAAAAATGGAAAATTTCTCAACAATCAAAATGAGCATTTTGATTTTTCAATTTATTTCAAATGTGGATTATATAGTGAAATTGATAACCTAAATTAAAATGTTGCCATGTATCCAACAATACATTTTTGCCCTACCATTTTGGGAATTTTTGATAATAACTTTCATGGGACAAAGGGACAGGGGAATTCAGTCCATCTGTAGATATTTATGTCTAAAAGCTAAAATTTTTTCTTAAAAATACATACTGTTTACCTATTCTTCATAGAGGTCTAAGGTATATAACTTCCAGTTTTACAGCAAGATGACACACACCATATGAAGAACTCAGAGTAGTTAGAAAGGCCGCATGAACAGTATCTTATTAAATGTATGATGAAAGAGTACTTTTTCCTTTGGGAAAAAAAAAAAAAATCTCCAGTATGGTAGGGGTCCATTAAAAATTACATAATATTACCCAAATACAGGATAAAGGCACACATGCAAATACATGATTTCAAATTTCCCCATCTTACCTATTGTGAAAAATGGCGGCTGGAATTTTTCAAGGGAGATGCTGTACACAGTGACTGGCCTGGCAGGTTTGGCTTCTACTACTCTACCTCTCTTCATTAAAGCTGAAAGTCTCTGCCCATCTTTCTTTAATGCAGAATAGCTTGCAAAACAGAATGACAGGGGAAGATTTGGGGGAGACAGAATGAGAAGCAATAATTCCAGATGACAGGACAAAAAGAAAGGGTAAGGCTGGGGATATAGAGCCAGCCTGGAAAGCACAAGTTCCGGAGTTCAATTCCAGGAACCAAAAGAAAAGACGAAAAAAGACAGAAAGAAACAAACAAAGAAAAAGAAAGAATAACAGTGCTTTAAAGTGAAATCCCTTCTTCAAAATGAACTAGTCATCGCCCTCCCCCATCTCCCACACAGTGTTACTAAGGATGGAAGTTCCTAAATATTTTGGAGGCTAACATAAACCCATTTGGGATTCAATAAGTAAATGATGTCAGTTTTATTCTCTGACCATCTTCCCAGAGATAGTGACCCATTTTTTTTCTCTTCACTAGTTCTCACTGTATGTTGAGGCTCAAGAAACTTTGTAGTAGCCTCTAGCCATAATAATCTCAGTTAAATTTCCTTGAAATAATTTCTATTATGAAGAATTTGTTTTCATCTAGAAGTGATCAAGGTGTTTCTAAAGCACTAGTAAGCAAATAATATTCTTAATAAATTTTAGCTTTGTGTGACAAAATTTTGTTAGATCACAAAATTCTTAAAACACACAAAAAAAGAAAATCTAAAATGGTCCTCATGGGGCCCGGCGGGATGGCTCAGTGGTCTAAAGTGCCTGCTTGGGAAAACTTGGGCGGCTTCAGGGACCGTGGTTCGATCCCCGGCACCACATGCTGTACCAGCCCTGCCCTCGGGGTGGGCTGAGCCGGCCATAAAAATGAGTGAATAAACAAACAAAGGTTCTGAAACAAGAAAAAAATTAAATAAAATAAAAAATAAAAAAATAAATAAATAAAATGGTCCTCATAAGTCAATGTAAGTAAGTTTAACTTAAATTAACAATGATGTAAAACAGTGTTTATGCCAATTTTTAAGTTTTAATTTTAAGTAAAATCATGAAGAAACACTTCCACACAGATAGTTCAATATTTGATCCCTGGTACTGAAAAAAAATTCTATCTATCTATCTATCTATCTATCTGTATCTTGAAAACAAACAAATCTACCAACAAACAAACCAAGATTTTCAAAACAAAGTAAATATTAAATTCTAAACTTATGTTAAAACTCTACAGCCTTTTCACTATTTCGAAAAAGAAGTGCTTTGCCCGCAGTGGCAGTGTCCACACTGCGTGGTTAAGCAGGGCTCTGCTCTCAGCATCTGTGCCACCCTCCAAACTCACACCCTGATCTCCCAAGTACCAAGATGACGGCATAAAGCGTAGGATCATTGCAAAGGGGATTAGGTCACATAGCAGGAATCTGTGCCCTTCTAGAAGAGCTCTGTCCCTTCCAACGTATGAAGACACAGTGAAAAGGTACCATCAATGAGTGCCTGTCCAAAACCTGCCAGTGCCTCATCTTGGACTTTTCAGCTCTCTGAAGAGTAAGAATCCAATTTCTGCTATTTATAAGCCACCAGTTGACTGTACTTCATTAAAACAGCCCAAGCGAACTCATTTGAGTGATTTTAGTAGGTAATAACTCTCAGCAGCCTCGTTTGGTGTACAGAAAGATTCTGGGTCCCAAAGGAATGTGCCTAACACCTGACAGCAGTGCATGTTAGGACTCAGAATTGGAATCGCATCTCGGTGCCCTGAACATAGTCCCATCGCAGCAATTTGGGAAAACGTGTCATCTCTGAACTCCCAAACAGCCTTGATGTAACGGAACTGAAAAACCCGGGAAAAAAAACCCTGATCAGCAGAAATCCCAGCTGTGGTAACAGCCAGGGCCAGAGCAGCCTGCGTTTTGCTTCCTCTTAGGTCAGGACTCCACATGCCCTCTATACCAGGCTCACTTTCACTTGATCATTCATTTGTCAGATTTAAAACCTGCCTCAACAAATAGCAAAAGGAAGTAAGTCCATTTTATTGTAATTATGGTGTTATTAACCAGTAGGAAATAAAACTAAACATTTACTCGAATTCAGCATTTGAACTTACAGGGGAGGTATCTGCATTATGTTCCCAGTAAATTTCCTTAGAATGCCTTCAATATCCTCTTGTGATATTTTATCTGCCAAAGTAAACAGCAACAAAACAAAGTAAATCAACTACAGAAACACATGTGCTATTTTTTTAATAGCATCAACAGCAATAAACAGTCATTTAGTTGGGCGTGGTGGCTCACGCCTGTAATCCCAGCACTTGGGAGGCTGAGGCAGGAGGATTGGTGCGAGTTCGAGAGCAGCCTGGGCTACAAAAGTGAGCTCAAGGCCAGCCTCAACTCCATAGTGAGACCCTGTCTCAAAAAGACAAAAAACAAAACAAAACAATAAACAGTCATTTGAAATTTTTTTCCATGGGCTTGCGGGTTAGCTCAGTTGTTTAAGCACCTGCTTGGGCAAACCACAGTCAGGCGCAGGTGACTGTGATTCGATCCTCACCTCCACATGCCCTATCAGACCCCCGCCCTTCAGGCAGACTAAGCCAGCCAAAAAATAAATAAATAAAATAAAATAATTTCTTTCCAACATGGCATATATCACATTATATGTATAGCCTATAGGCAAAATTCTACCTTGTTGAGAAGAATACATTAGATAAGAGAAAGAAAATCTCACATTTTATTAAGACTAAACTTCCTTTGCTTCAATGTTTTCTGCTACAAAAATGATTCGGTCATCACATATGCATGTGTTGGGTTCTGTGGTCTTTAGCAGACCTGAAGAAAATGCCATTGTAGCTAAAGAAACGGTCTTGCAGCGCTGGTGAGACAGCTTAGCACACTAAGCACCTGCTTAGGTGAGCACAAAGCCCACATGCCATGCCAGCCCCACCCCTAGGCGTGATGAGCAGGCCTGGTGGTGCATGCCTGTCATCCCAGAGCTGGGGAGGCTGAAAATAGGAGGCTCACTATGGATCTGAGCTGCACAGTGAGACCCTGTACCAAATACATGTAAGAGTGAGAAAGAAAGAAAGAAAGGAAGAAAGAAAGAAAAAAAAAAAAAACAGAAAGAAAAAGAAAGAAAAGAAAGGAAAGAAAGAAAAGAAAGAGAAATGGTTTTGCAGCAAATAATGGGGTGACCAGAAATGAGGCAGAAAAATAATATTCATAAATTCTTTTCTCAGTTTCTCTAGGCATCAAATATCATAATTTATCGTGGTACTGAAGATTATTAGGTCTTGCCCGCATTTCATGTTTCAGTGGATAGATCCCAAAACTTCTCTATATTATGGCACACATTTTATTGCACTCACACTCAGCTGCATTGCCAAGTTATGCCTATCCGTCTCCCGGTCCCTTCTCTGCTGATCTTCTGTAAATGAACATTCTCAGTTCTCAAAAAAAAACATTATGGAAAAGAACACAGGTAAGCTTTTGTTATGTTTTTCTTTATCTCTCTTTGATGCCAAGAACTGAACTTGGGGCCTTGCACTTACTTGCCAGGCAGGCACTCACGCCACTCAGCTCTCGCTCTGGCCCACATAAGTACTTCTTAAACAGTGCTTCCAGAAAATTTGAATAAAGACCAATACAGGGAGCTTGTAGTATCTGTTAGTCAAGTTTTCGTCCTGTTTGGCACTTTTTCAAACAAAGTGATACAGTACTATAGTCATATCATTTAAAAAAAAAAAACTGTGACACACAAATTCAGTATGTGGGATTCTCACACTTAATGAATGAATCTTTATGTACATTTCATGCTCAATAAGGAACTCAATCTTAGAAACAGTCCAGAACTTGTTTAGGCCACAGTCAATGTAAAGAAATAACACTGCTTTTATGATTCTGCAGTACCTTTTTTCTAATGTACACACACACACACACACACACACACACACACACACACACACAAATTTCAATAATATTAAACAATAATTAATTGGCATGTTGTGAATTACTGTTCTAATGCATTCATAAAATTAAAGGACATCAAGGAACACTGTGTCCAGATTCCAGTATCAACACAGCAAGGCAGAATTAACTTCAATGTAACCTTGATTCTATAAGCTTAATACAAAAAAAAAAGGCTACAATTTGTTAGGCCTAGACAGCGAAGAGCTACAGAACTTGAAAGAATTCCTTTGGCGTCTAGCAATTAACTGCTAAATCACAAAGCTCGTGTGGTAATGTGTTCAGTTTCTCAGAGATTGTATCATTACATGGATGAAGGTTTGCCATGAAAATATTTTACTCTACTGCACTCTTAACATAGAAAGTGGCCCCTTAACTATGCAAATCAGAGATTTTTAAATCTAGATGGCCAATGCTGCCACATGCTGGCACTTGCTGAAGGAAATGTCTCTGCTGACAAAACTGCAGTTGTTCCTAACTTAGCCAGATGTTTTTACAAAAGACCAAGTAGCTTTCTTCTGCTAGGCTGCTCTCTGTACTGACTCTCCGGCACATGTGCAGTACTCTGTCCTGCTTTAGTGATTACCACTGACTGCCCTCACATAAGGTGACGTGTTCTTTCTCAGTCTACTTCTGTAAGCTCTCTCCTTTTGACTTGATATCTCAGGCATTTATGGTACGTGCTGTTCACTTTGCAATTAATCATACATAATTTTTTAAATATTTAAAGACATTATCTCACCAGTGAAAATCTGAGTTTCTCTTCTTAGGTAATGCATACTATTAGGGTGGCACGCAAGACATTCTTGCTGAAATTTAATTTGCTAAAGAATAATAGAATCTCCGGGTTGGAGGGCATTTAAAAGTCATCCATATCATCATTCATCTCATATCTGAATTGCCAGAAAGAAAGCCTATATAGCAAGTTGTTCTATCATAAAAGCTGAGCTTGTGCTATGTGAGTATACAGTGAAACACACTAGCTATATCTACGTATTAGTCCAATCCAAATAATTACTATCTATAAAAATAATGTCTCTACCTCCAAAGCAGTTAAAAAGAAATGTAGCATAAAATCTCCAAATCAAGAATATCCAGTAATTGGCCCAAATCAGTATTTGGTAAAAGAAGACAGGTATGTTGCACATAAAGCTTAGATAACTATGCTTTATTTAATGACTTAATAAGACATCAGCATTCATTTGAAGTTAATTTTAAAGCCATTCTCATAAAATTAATATTTTCAAGATCATGTTGCAAATCATTATTTGCTTAGAATTTATGGATTCTTCCAGTGAGCTTACAATAATCACTGGTACTCAAGTGAACTACGGAGATAAAAGCAGTACAAATATTTTTAATATTTGAATATTAACAACAGGCAGCTACGATGCAGGACCTGTGACTGGAGAGGTGCAGACACCACAGGTAGCTGTTAAACTATAAAGTCCACTGAACAGCTGCTTTTAGACACTAGACAAGAGGTAGCAAGGACTGAGCAAAGGGAAACAAAGAAGGTAATTGTGTTCTTCCCAGTGGGAGAGAAAGGGAAATTCCAAGCAAAAATTCCCAAAATTCCAAAGCAAAATGACCACACTGAGCAGAGATCAGGATTTAGGGAGCAGGTACAGAGAGAAAGATAGAAGTTACTCAGACAGAGACATCTACAGGAGTTTCCCAAGATCCAATTCTAAGCTGTACCTATGTACAGTGTGTCTGAAAATCATTATCTATATTCTACCAAAGCTCTTCTGAAGAAGAGAGATGTTTGAATTTCAACCATGCAGAATGAAGAAATTTTGCTGAATATTACCAAGAGAGACCCAAAAAAGCTACAGTTTCATAGTAGGAGTAATCTAGATCAAACAGACATTTGTTTAAAAAAGAGGTAGGTTTGATACAAGTGTCTTATGGCTTTATACATTTTTGACCAAACATTTTAGACAAACCCCAATGCTATAGGCAGCTGAATTAGATAGAAATATCACAGGCAGTCAGACAGGGCCAGGCCCTTAAGGAGACAGTATAGAAGACAAGGTGACTTTACAGCTTTGCAAGAGGCAGACACCCCTACTGTGGGCCAGACCTGAAGACAAAAAAGAAAACAAATGTAGTCACATACTTCCCTAGGAATGTGCATCAGGGATTCATGTCCTAAATAGGTATCAATCACCTGAAAAGAGCCTACATTAGTCACTAACCCAACTCCCAATAGGAAGAGACCCTGCTCTGATTGCTACATGACTCGCTTCCCCATTCGGTATTAGATTTAATCAATTTTACCTGAGCAATGGTGCATGTAATTTCACTGGTTGACCATAGTGTTGTCCCACCTCATCCCACCTAAGCGAGTTCCCAAGTCTTCTCTACCACATTAGACCCGCCTCACCATTTATGTGGTTTTCCTCTATAAAAGTTCCTGGAAGAGACAGCTTCCCAGGGACACCCTCTCAGGGGCCCCCTTCTGTCCCCTTCTTGGACACAAGCTTTCTTTACCTCAATAAATTTGTTTTGCTCATTACCTCCATTTGTTCCTAAAATTCATTCTTTGGTTTTGGAGAACATGAGCTTGTCCCATGTCAGGTCAGGAGATCAGTTTTCCCTACATCAGTTGGAGGTCATCCACCCGAGATCAGTTTTTTACACTGCATCACTAACGATCTTTACAAAAGCAACTAGAATAAATGAGTTTAATACAGTTGACAAACACAAGCTCGATACACACACACACACACACACACACACACACACACACACACGCCCATCCCACTTCTATATACCAATAAACAATTTAGTGAACTTAAAATATGAAATTAAAATGACATCAGACTGTGGAAAATTACATTTACAATAGCATCAAAAGTACTGAACACTCAGCAATTTCATACACACAGCATACAACATCTATATACACATACCTGTAGTACAGGTACTTTGGAGGCTGAGATAGATTTAGGAGTTCAAAGCCAACTTTGGCTACATGGCAAGACCCCATCTCAAAGAAAGGAAAGGAAAAAAAATCTATACCCAGAAAGCTTTAAAATATGGCTACAAATAAAGTAAAATATTTAAAACAGTAAGACATAATCTTGTCTCATGGGTTAGAAAATTTAATATTACTAAGATAACAATTCTCTCCAAATTGATTTATAGAATCAATTAAATTTCAAAACTCCCAGTAGACTATGTGAATGCACATATGTGTACAAAGTAAAAAGTTAATCCATATGAAAGCTCAAAGGACTTTGAAGAACCCAAACAACTATGAAAATTAACAAGTTGGAAAGCTAACACACCCTTGATTTCTATACTTACAGCAGAGCTGTGACAAAATGGTGTAATACTAGCATAAAAATGGGCAAATAGGCCAAATGGAATATCGTCTAGAGGCAGAAGTATATGGACTACTGCTTTTGACAGAGCTTCTAAGATATTTAGAGAAAGGATAGTCTTTTCAAAAATGTTAAAATAATTGGTGGTTAATTGTCAGCTGGGTGGGAACACTCAGCTGAACTGTGCATGTCATTCCAGGCATGGGAGACCAGTTAGGGAGGCTTGTTGTCTCTATAAGAAGGAAAACTGGAGGGGAGGACTTCAGAAAATTTTCCTCAGAAGAGCTTCACTGGGCTGGTTTTCCTCAATCAGGTTGTTCTCTTAAGATGGGACCCTGTCTTCCTCTCCTCCTTAGGTGCTGTCTGCTGGCTCTTAGCACAAATTCTTCAGCTTCCAGCACCAGCCCTTGAACCTCCCCTGCTGGGTTTTCTGCCACAGATCCTTCCGCCTCCTGATGGAGACTCACAAGGGACACTGCCATGAGCTCCAGTATTTGCACTGGATCCTTCACATCTCTAGCGAGTGGGTCATTTGCACGCTTCTACATCTGACTCTGTGGGCAGCCACTGTAAGACATTCATGTAAATTTCTGTGTGTTAAATCTGATTCAGAACATGTGTAGTCTTTTCAGGAGCCTTGCCTCAATCTTGGAAGTTCTTGTAAGCACTGATTAATACAAATGTCCATCTGAAGGAAAAGAAACTCATATCCATGCCTGAGACTGTATTGAAAATACAGGGCATATGGTAATGGACATCATAGTCAACCCAACTCTTCAGTGATTTAGGAAGTTCTTAACTCTACTCTTATAACTATCCTCTGTGACTTCAAAGTAAAAAGATCACCAGGGAATAGTATGAACGACTTTAAGCCAATTACTTTGGACATTTTAGATGAAGCAAGATAAATTTCTAAGGAAAATAATCAGAAATGACACAAGAAATGAATAATGTCTGATAATGAGCTAAGAGTTCCTTAATAAAGAAAATTCTAGAAGAGATGTCTATTCATAAATTGTATCAAACATTAGAAAAAGAAATTAGACATTTTTTTCAGACAACAGAAAAAAATGGAAATATACTCTATGTAGATGATATGTACATGTTCCCCCAAAGCCTTCTGCACTCACAGGCAGAGCTTTGGGGAGGTGGCTGGATTTAGCATGTGTGAATATGGATTCCAGATAACTGGCTTAGTCTGCTGACAGGATCAGCATGGTTCTGGATGTGGCTGGATGGATGTACTGAAGGCAGAAAACCCAACCTGGGTATGAGTGGCACCAGCCAAAGGCTTACATCTGGGTAGAATAAAGAGAGAGAGGCTCACAGCTGATGCCCCCTGTCCTCCATTCCATGCATTCATCCCAGCAATGAGAAAGTAACTAAGACACTTCCTAACCCACTGTATGAGGTCATCATAACATGGATATCAAAACCACTCAATGATATTAAGACAAAGGGAAAATAAATACAGGATAATTTCACTCAAAAACATATGCAGAAAAATTCTAAGCTAAACATGAGCAAACCAATTCTAATAATTTACACGCAGAACAGTATATCATGACCCAGCTGGATGTATTCCAGAAATGTAAAGTTAGTTTAATATTTGAGTAAGTGGAAAAAGAATAAATACATTCAAAAAAATTTTGATAAAATCAATCTGCTTATGATTGTTTAAAAAGACAACATCTCAACAGATTAGGAATAGAAGCTAACTTCCACATTTTATTAAGGAAGCTATGAAAATCTAAAGTAAAAAAAAAAAAATCTTTAAGAAATAAGATAGGAAGACTTATTTTTCCAGATATCAAAACTCAGTCTAAAACTATAGTTAAGCTGTTATGGTCAGGACAATCAAACTAACATAACAATTATACAAAAAATTCTAATCAAATCTACACCTGAAGAGTAGAGAAAAAGGAAAGGCCAACTGGCTATTTTTTTTTTTTTTGAGACAGGGTCTCACTGTGCAGTTCAGGCTGGCCTTGAGCTCACTTTTGTAGCCCAGGCTGGTCTCGAACTCACAACGATCCTCCTGCCTCAGCCTCCCAAGTGCTGGGATTACAGGCGTGAGCCACCACGCCTGGCTCCCAACTGGCTATTGACAGAAGAGGAAAGGATGGACAGTTGAGATCTAAGGTGCAAGGCAAAGCAAGAAGAACTCCTAAAATGCAGAACAGTATCTTTTGACCACGTTTGTAATGGTTGGTACCTTGTGTCAACTGGAGAAGTTACAAGCTTAATTAAATCAGCTCTGCAATTCCACACCCTAGGGCATGGAGGCCCCTCCCTAGAATGTGGAAGCCACACCTTAGAGTGACTCATTGCTTAAAGGACACGAAAAGGAACTGAGGAAGGATGGAATATTCCACTTCCTCAGTCTTCATAGTCAGCATGAAAGGAAGGGAGCTGGGCTTTTTAGAAGCCAAGCTGCCCCTCCCTTGCTTTTTGCTGTTTTCTGCTACCTGCAGAGCTGCTCTCTGACATATGCTAGTCTGCCTTAGAGCCTGTCCAATATGGACTGAAACCTCCACTGTCAGCTAAATACACATTCCCTTCTTAATTCTGGGTGTCTGGTATTTTGTTCTGGCAACAAGTGAAAAGTAACCAACACAATGCTTTTGAGGTAGGGTAAATGTTCTTAAAGGAAGCTAAAAAGACTAACTATAAATGAAAAATTTGATAAGCTGGACCAATCAAAGTTAAGAACAGCTATTTTTCAGGAGACAGACAAGGCAAGCTATAAAGTAAGAAAAAATATCAGAGACCACATTTTAAAGTGTATAAAAAAACTCATATGAAGTTAAAAACAGAACAAAACAAATAAACAAAAAACAGGCCAGCAAGATAGTTTAGTGGCCTTGTACCCACCAGGCAGGCATTTAAACCTGTCTGTTCAATCCCCAGTACCAAAAAAATTTTATTTTATTTTGTTTTTCAGTTGAAACTCAAAATTTATTTTACAGGAAGACTATTTTTTCTTGTATATAAAGTTGAGACACAAGTTTACCAAAAAAGATAGAAACTGGCCATATGAATAAGAAAACAGACCATAATTTCATGAGCCTCTGCTTCTGCTAAGTCTTTCTTTTCAGCAACACAGAAACCATACCGGGTGGGTATTATTGCAGCAAAGATAGACTATCAAGTCAGTCAGTTAGCCCTGGGAAGAAGGTTTTACAGTCTACTATGAGTAATACTTTTCATTTTCTAATCAAAGATCTGAAACTTGAGCTTCTATGCTTTTTGATTTACCTTTTTACCAGTATGAGATAATACAGGCTGATTTTAACAAGGAACCTTTTTGAATCATAAATTATATTGCTTAGAATATCTGAAAAGTAGCTCTTTAAAGAAAAGTGTCGGGCTGGGAAGATAGCTCAGTAGAATAAGCACTTGCCTGGCAAATGCAAGGGCCTGAGTTCAATCCCAGGTCCTGCAAAAAAAAAAAAAAAAAAAAGTGTCAGCTAACACTTTTCATTTAGAAATGAGGGTGAAGATGGTGTGATTTGTAGTCCACAGAGATGCCTGTGATGTGGAAGGAAGAATTATGCAAGGTCTTTACAACTGATTAAATAAAAAGTCCAGGGTCCAGCCATAGTGCATAACATGAAGGTGCACAGAGATGACTGGAAGGGGGACTGGTTGGAGAGACTAAATGGAATTCAAAGAAAATCCAACCACACTTAGTTTTTCAAATTTTACCAAAATGAGTATTCATCGAAAATCCCATGATTAATAAAAGGCAGGCTGCTAAGGAGCTCGAGAAACAAAGGCTAAGGTGGTTTGGCATTGAAAGGGTTACATTCCAAAAGAATAGTGACTATCAACTGGAATTAAGTTTCAAAATTACAAAGTTAAGATTACATAAATCACTGTTTAGGTAATTTTCTTTTTCAATATATATGTTCTTTTATTTACATAATACAGAAAAGCTAGTAAGTTGGCTCAGCTATAATAATTCTGTCATAAAAAAGCAGATTACATTTTTTTTGCCTGCACCAAAGCATGTTACTTATTTTTCAATTCAGCTAATATATTTATATAATAAAACTTAAGCTTTTGGGGAGCGATTTTGGAGACCAGATACAGGGCCTTGTGTACACTAGGAGAGTGATCTAGCACTGAGCCACATCCTTAGTCCAAAACTTAAGCTTTCCAAGTATTTAAATCAAAGGGAAAAATAAATTATACTTAAGCTAGTAAGTTACACAATGCATATGCCTTTACTTACTTTCCTAACTAGCTATAATCTCTACTAATAAATTTCTCCAGCAGTTTTAAACAGTTTATTTTTATTTATTGTTATTTTGGGGGGGCAGCAGGAATTAAACTCAGGACCTCACGCCTGCCAGGCACTGTGCCACTGAGCCATATCCCTGGCCCCTAAACAGTTTAATTTTTAAGATGGGCATATGTTGCACCCTTCACATGTATGCATTTCCTTTTAGGAAGCACAGATGTTCAAAGTGTTCAGCAGTTTGGTGGCAATGATTTGGGTTTCTTACATTTTCCTAACAAGCTAGGAAGGAGTTACGTTTGTGTCCCGGCGCCACTTCTTTATTGGTATAATGAATAAAGTGTGACAACTAAAGCAAGCAAGAGCACTGTTGAGGCAATTAGCAGCTGTTGGAACCAGATACAACGCTGAAGCTGGTCTGCAAGCTTCCTATTGCTTTCTAGTAAACGGCTGAGTTGTAAGTACAGATCCTCACTGGTTTTAGCTGAGATATTAAGAGCATTGGCTTTCAAGGTAAAAGTATTTGGTTTACTGCTTTCAACAGTATGGCACCTTAACCTATGCTCCATCACTTTGTTTCTGGGAACATCCTTCCAAAACTGAGTCAATTCTGCTTGCCCAGTGCCAGAGGAAAGCTCCATTTCTGCAGCCATGATCAGAAAGCGGTCTTGGGCAGAGACTGTTAAGCCTCCATGGGGAGATACAACAATATTGATTGATGCGCCCGGGTCACAGCTGCTATTGCTTGGCTTAACTCTGTATTTTTCTGGAGCAGTTGTTCTCACCTTAAATGCTACTACATTTTCAGTTACATTTGTTAACGCTATTAGTGTTTTCTTCTCTCCAGATTCAGTACTTCCAAAATATAATTCTTCTGCTGGACTGATATGTAATAAGGGCCCTTTAAATACACTCAATGGTTTCTTGAATGCTTCCAGTTTTGAATCAACTGTCTCATTTTCTTCTGCTTTCAAAGTCATTTCAGTTGCATTAACCTTTTTTGGAAGAACTGCTTGTTCCTCACTAGAAGCTGTGTCTAAGGTTTCTTTACCATCACTTTCAATGTCTTCTCTACTCGATGCCTCATCCTCACTGGCAACAGGCCCATTTTCACACAGTGGCATCTGGAAGTCATCATCAACCAGGGGTGGGTAGCTATACTTGAAAGGGTCAGTTCCACCCATGTATGGAGGCAGGTACTCTATACTGATGTAATCTTGGATTTCATTTTTACTCGCAAATTTCAACAAATTCACAGCTTCTGTGCCAAGCCAGGTTTTTACAATTCTGAAAGCAGCATTCATTACCCAAGGCATATCAAAAATCACCATTTTTGAGAGGTACTTAGGGTAATAAATCCTAAAGCAGTTGATGATAAAGCGTACAAATTCCATGTCTATGTTATTTATTCCAGTTTCAGACAGGTCAAACATCACTGTAATAGGTTTACCATTTTCTCTCTTAGCATAACGTTCCAACCAAAAAGCTATAAGCTTCTTTTTGTCCAACATTGTTTTCTGGTCTTTCACATGATATTTCACCTTTATCCAGAACAATTTGTTGCCTTCTTTGTCATAACCGTGGAGGTAAATACCACCAATTTCTAATAACCATCTGGGAATAGAAGATTCACTAAGGTCATTGACAGTAAATTCTTTTCTCCACTGAAAACTCTCATCAATCATCTTCAGTGTTTCATCCACAACATTATGTCTCCAATTTAAATAACTTTCAACCCAGTTATCATCCCGTTGTAGCCTTTCAACATCACGTGGATCATATTTATCTGATTTATCTGACACAAACTCAGCTTCGAACCTCAGTCGGGTCTCACAGATGAGCTTGGCTTTATTCTGAGTGTGATTCTCAGCCATGACCACAGTCTTGGGTGTGATTACAGTAAGTGTAGCCTTCAGCCCCTCTGCCTCCGCCGCCTCCGCTGCCGCCAGAGTATCTCTCCCCCAAAATTTTAAAAATTAAAAAAACAAAACAACCCAGAGAAGCAACCTGAAGAAACAACATACAAAAGATATCAAAAAACACATGATTATGTGTTGAGTCTCATTAGCAATCAAATTAAAACTGACACCCAGCTACACTCTAGCCCTACTTACAGTATGTACTGTTAGTTTGAATAACAATTAGAGATCCAATGAACTTTCAATCAGCCACTGGAGATCCAATCAGCTTTCTGCACCATGACTAAAATGTGGGCAGCCAACCCACACAGTGCCATGGGGACACTCAATGGGGACACTCTCTGTTACACATGACTCAGCTAGACAATTTGAAAAGACTTTTGGTAACACCCTATCTCAGCACCTTTGTTTAGCACAAAAGATTATGATGCGATAATCGCTTCACTTCACATTTCTTGCCTCACAATAACCCCCCAGGGAAGCAAAACAAACTACCTCCCTTGTAGGCCAAGTTAGGCCTTCCCAAAAGCTTTGGGGTCTTCTAGCCTGCTAGAGTGTCCTGAGCTCAGTAGAGAACAGATAAGCGCAAAAATGCTGCGTCCTCAGAGAGGCCAACAAAAGTGCCAGAGGCTCAACACCTACCTTAGTAATACTGAAAAGAACAGCAGGAAAGTAGGAAGTCATCTGCTCTGAGAATGCTTCTGCAGCCTGCCTTATTTATCCACATACTACTTTATTCTATATGCCACATATTACACCAGTAATATTGGCAGGACCAAAAAAGACACAGTTTCTGCCCCACAGCTCAAAGAATTAAGACACCAAGTTTATGAATGGTAAAAAAAATATCACTAGGAATAATTGAGGGTGCTGTGATAGGAAATAAAAGGGCTCTGTTTATGTGGTTTGAACTTGGAGCCTACAAATCCAATAACTTTTCTTATTCTTCTGGTGCTCCATTACCTAAGAATAGATAAGATAGTATCTGGCAAGCTAGGACAAAAAAAATGTAAGATCATTCATTTGCCACTCACCGCAGATTCCTTAGCTGCTCTATCTAAAACATCAATTGTTCTCCTGGGTCAATTAGGAACTGTATTTTGAAGTTATGGTGAGTGTGTGAAGGGGTAGCACTACTGGTCTTTATTTTATTTTATTTTTTTAAGATTTTTAAAAAAATTTTTATTTATTTATTTTTTCTTGTTTCAGAACCTTTGTTTGTTTATTCATTCATTTTTATGGCTGGCTCAGCCCGCCCCGAGGGAAGGGCTGGCACAGCATGTGGTGCCCGGGATCGAACCGCAGTCCCTGAAGCCGCCCAAACTTTCCCAAGCAGGCGCTTTAGACCACTGAGCCATCCCACCAGGCCCCACTGCTGGTCTTTAATGAGTGCCACTGCTCAGACTCAATATCCTGCCATAGGAGATCCAGAAACTCAAGGAGGAACTGTCCTAGGTACTGCCTGACTCTGGGATGCCTGCCAGATAATCCCATAGAAGAAAAGACTGTTTATAATTACCCAAGGCTTTAATTAAATTTTATTTTACATTTAAGCAAAGTATTTGCTGTCCAATTTTATATATACTGAATCTCTCAGTATTGATGCATTGACATACTTCTTTTCAGGCTGTGTTTGTACTGTGGCAGGCACAAGTAACTGATGTAGAAGTGTAAACATCTGATTACTTCACAAAGACTTTTAGTGTAGGAACACTTATACAATTACATATCAGTATACCTATTTAACATAAATTACATTTCATTACATTTCATTCATTGCATTACATTGACTTTAAAAATATGTGGGCGTAAGTTAACGTATTTCTGAATTTCATTTCAGGGTAGTAATAAAACCATATAAACTACTTGTTACAGGTCCCAGAATTATTTCTCCAAACACTGAGAACCTTTAAGATAGTAAGTTCTATCTAAAAGAATAAATAAAATCTGAAGGGTACAATAGATGATACTGTAAAAGGGAAAGAAACTTCAAAGGGAAGGAATACCTGAGATGAGGGAAAGGAGAAAAGAAAAAAAAGGAAGGGAAAAAATATGTATGTCTATACATAGCATAGCTTGGATAACTGCACTGCTGATCTCAATTTTGCATGCTTATATCTGATAATCTGAACAAGTATTTTGAAGACAACAATATCCAAAATAATAACCATTGCTGAATTCCAATCATCTTATTTAGAGAAGCTTTGCATCATTTCTAATGTTTTTTCTTTTCTTCCTTCTTTTTTTTTTGTTTTGCTCTTTTTTATTTTCTTAAAGGAAAAAAAAAAGTAAGTCCTTAAGGAAAACAAGATAGGTTTTACTTTCATTTATCTTCCTCTTGCCATTTGTGATAGGGACTTCAATGTCAGTGACTATAGGATGATTTATTGAAAGCACACAGAAAAACCATGCCAATTTGCAGAGCGGCTGGAGCTCTCACTTTTCCAGGACTGCAAACACTGTTCCACAAACTGAATGAAGCTCTCCTATACAAAGCCTGCAGAAACTTACTTAGTTCCTTTATGATTTATTACATTATAATAAATCATTTTATCAAACTGAGCTTTCTTTAAGGTAAGTAAATAAATTATAAATCATCCAATACAGAGTATACTTTTTGAAACTTTCAAATGTTTAAAGCTAGGAAGAGGGGCCTGGCAGGATGGCTCAGTGGTCTAAAGCGCCTGCTTAGGAAAGCTTGGGCGGCTGCAGGGACCATAGTTTGATCTCCGGCACCACATGCTGTGCCAGCCCTGCCCTCAGGGCAGGTTGAGCCGGCCATAAAAAATAAATAAATAAACAAACAAAAGTTCTGAAACAAGAAAAAAAAATTCATTTTTTTAAAGAATTTTTTATTTTATTTATTATTTTTTTCTTGTTTCAGAACCTTTGTTTGTTTATTCACTCATTTTTTATGGCCGGCTCAGCCCTCCCCGAGGGCAGGGCTGGCACAGCATGTGGTGCCGGGGATCAAACCACAGTCCTTGAAGCCACCCAAGCTTTCCCAAGCAGGCTCTTTAGACCACTGAGCCATCCCGCCGGGCCCCAAAAATTCTTAAAAAAAATAATAAATAAATAAAGCTAGGAAGAGTGTATTTAAGTACTTCTGTCAGCCTGAATATCCTCCTGCATTCCCCAGTGAACTACAGAACTGTGTAATCAATTTTAAGCCAAAAATTTAGGTCATGGTTGACAATTCCTCAGTATTCTCCATTCATCAACACTCAATGAATCTCACCAAAGGTAATTGCTACCCACCATCGTAGTGTGAAACTGTCTTTCTCTACCTTCCCCACCCTGTTCCAAGTCACCATCATCTCTGCCAGGACTACAAGAGCCTCAAGACTTGCCTCTGAGACCCCAACCTCCATTCTCTTCCAATCAATCCACTTAGTGACAGTATCATCATTTTGGACATGAAGAAACAAACACAAAGAGATTAAGAAAGTTCAAGGTTACACGGCTCGAAAAGGGCATAGCTAGAAATCAAGCCTATTGTAGTGAAGTCTAATCTGCTTCATAATCGCGGAGCTTTAACCATGTGCTATCCTATTACCATTACTCTGAATATCAATCATTCCTTTTATTTACATGTGGCAAATGGAGATAAGCACATAAGAGATTTAATTACATAATACTGCCACTATCCATTTATATTCTCTAGAAATTTCTGCTATTTTCTTATAGCCTTATGCCCCTTAAATCTTAAAAACCTTCTGGCTGAAAGTTATAGTCAGGTTTTTGTTAAATAAGAGTCTGCTAGTATTTGCTAGTACTATTAATAATTTCAAGGATAATTTAACACCTAGTTTTAAAAAGACTCAGAAATAGCGATCTTTTCATTATGGTGCTTCATTAATTGGGCAAGATACTAAGCTACATATAAATATTAACAGTATAAGAGAAGCTATTTTGAGTAAGAAAAAGGTCAGACTCACTACAGGGGCAATTAATAATATATAATAAGGATAACTGACCTAAAAACATAGCAAAGCCAGATGCTAGACTCCTTAAGGCCAAATGAAGAACAGATAACATGGGGCAAAATGCCTACAAATAACTCACAATTGGTGACATAATAATGCAGGTGAACTGACTGACAAAACTGCACTGGTGGCATTATAAATAGCACTGGCACTGTGAGAGTTGCTAGGAGACCAATTCATTTATCTATCGTTTCTTAAAGCAGGCTTAGAAGAAACGGCAGAAAAATTAAGGTGGGCCTTAGAGAGTTACACTATACTTTAGAAAATTAGCTTTCCCTCTGTACTATCTTTTTCCTCCAAAAGCACAAGAACATGCCAAGCTTTAAAGCTAACCCTGGCGTAGTCACTTCTACTTTAACAGCTGAGAGGTAATTATTTTTAAAAGGCAAGACAGGTAAGATCTAGTAAGACAGTATCTCTGCTTTTACATTTACTAGGGAAAGATAACCTAAAATTTAGCTATAAATGTTTTGGGTAAGGAAGAATAAATCTGAACATTGCAAAAATTCATTATATTAAAAAATTATACAAAATGTTTACTTGTACATTCATACTGAATAACAATCTGGTAATTTCCAAATTTCTTTCTTTTTTTTTTTTAATTTCCAAATTTCTTAACCCAAAGAAATATACTAAAACCTAAAATCACTGGAAATACCAAGAAGAGTTTTATGTTTAAATTACGCATTTAGAGAAACATTCTCCAAATGTTAAGAAGAACTTCACGAGATGCACTTCCTACCGTAAGGTTTTTCTTCTATCACCTTCCCTGTAGAATCTAGCGTGTCGGTGGCTTTCCCCAGTTCTCCAATGGCAATATACCTCTACAAGAGGAAAGAAGAATGGCCCAAGGGTTAATTAAAAAACCATTGCATGTGCCTTATGTTTACAAAGGATTATACTAATACTACCAGCCTCACACAAAAGGAAGGCAAACATCACACAGCAAAACTGCTGCGTCAGTTTGTTTCTGATCAACAGGAAACATATGTGTTGAGGAATAATTCACATACTTCCCACATGAGAAACAAAAACCTGATTATTATTGGTATTGTTCATAAACGTTATCTCAAATTTTAAAAAACATTTTTGTATGGAGAAGTTTGTTTTTTAAAGAAAGTTTTCAAACACCATTGGCCATCCACATTCACAAGTTCTGCATCCATAAATCCAACTAATCTGCATCTGGACTGAATTTGAATGTGTCCCTTTTCTTGTCACTGTTGCCTAAAGGATACAGTTTAGAACCACGTGCACAGCATACACACAGTAGCAGGCATTCTACATAATCTAGAGATGACTTAAAGTCAGAATATTGGAAGATGCATTTAAATTATATGCAAATACTAGGCCATCTTCTGTAAGAGACTTAAGCACTTGTGGATTTTAGTATCCATGGAGACTCTGGAACCCACCCTCCAAATACACCACAGACAAATGGATGCCTATGAGCAGAGAGAATAATACAACAAACTATGGCATAGCTATGATAAGAATCAATAACTTTATCAGCCATGCAATTAAAAATTTAAATATGCCAATTGATTATTCTTATATAAAATACACTAAGATCAGTCTCAGTAACTAATCATCTGTAACCAAGAGCTAAAGGTGTATAAAGTGAATAAAACTAACACAGCAGAAGTAGCATACTTAGCTATTTCATGTAGAACCTAGAATCATTGGAGATTTCATAGATATAATCTAGCTGTCCAAAACTAGGGTAAAATGTAAAGAGAAGTTAGCCAGACATGGTGGTACATGCTTGTGATCCCAGCACTCTAGAGGCTGAGGCAGGAACATTAACATTAGTTTGAGGCTAGCCTGGGCTACGCAGAGTTCATGCCCAGCCTGAACTGCATGGTGAGATGCTATCTCAGACAAGGGGTGGTGAAGAGGAAGAGGGAAGAAATGGATATTAAAGCTCTCCAAAAGGAAATCACTTTTCAGAATTATAATGGACAAATGAAGAATCGTATCATTCCTATGTAACTGAGGACTATCTTTGCTCATCCGAGGGAACCCTGGTACACCCTCTTTTCAGCCTTGGGTACTAGCTTTGGGTCAAATTCTAGATTCACTTGAAGCATTACATACAGGAGTGAGAAAAGCATAGGGACTATTATTTTGCACTAAAAATAATCTGCATTTATGTGAGCAGTTCTTACAGACAAAACTCAAGGTCATTTTTAGAAATGTAAGTTTAGTAATGACAATGACATGCTTATGAAGGAGTCAGAGAGAAAAACCAGAAAAATGTTAAAACACTTAAATCCAACAAAGATGCAAACATTTATAGCAGCCACAGTCCTTTGATAAAATTACCTTTATATTCCATTCTTGGGTTTTAAAAGTATAGGAGGAGATGTTTCAATGTTTTTGAGGCAGTTCCCCCTCTCCTTTTTTTTTTTACCAGGAATCACACTCATGCCTTATGCTTGCCAAGTAGGCACTGTGTCACTGAGCTATCTCCCAAGCTTTCACTTGAGGTAATTTTTTAAAAAGTTGTATCAAGATTAATAAAAGTTGGGCCAGTGAGATAGCTCAGCAGTCTAAAGTGCCTGCTTAGGCAAGCTTAGGCAAGTGAGCAGGGACTACAGTTCTATCCCCACACCACATGCTGCACCCGCCCAGCCCCCAGGGTGGGCTGAGCTGGCCACCAAAAAAAAAAAAAAGATCAATAAAAGTTAGTGTCTTGTCACAGAATATTTAGTCTCACCACCTGCAGTATCCCACTCCTGTTCTAACTTAAACTAGCTGGGTCTACACTCTGGCTCTACCACAGAGGGTGAGGCGGTTAAGTTAGTCTTGTCTGTTTCTTGTCTTAAAATGAGGAAATTAATAGTAAGCACCTCATGAGAAGAGGCAAATTAGAACCACAGTATATGGTTCTGGTAAACAATGGATACTGGTACTATTGCCAATATATCCATACAAGGACAAGAAGGGGGACGGTTTAGAGAGGGAGAGGAGGAAAAAAAAAGGCAGAACAAGAAGGGAATGAGGAAAAGGAAGAGGGAAAGAGGAATATAAAGAGCAATAGAAGAAGAAGAGGAGTAGAATAATTGATAATAATAGTAGTCAGAGTGACTCACTCATTGGGTTAAAGTGAGCTGCCATACAAAAAATAAAATTTCTATGACATTCCCTTGTGAGTGTCTACCTACCTATACAAGAAAAACAGTGCAATCCTGTACACTGTATCATTTAACTGGTGAGCCATTTGTTTGTTTACTTATTATGGTGTTGGGGATAGAACATAGGGCCTTGTACATGCAAGGCAAGAGCTCTCCCACTGAGCCCTATCTCCAACACTTGTGAGCTACTTTTAGAAGGCGCTAAAAAAGGACAGTCAAAAGCCAGGACATTCCAATAGCAAAATCACATTCACCTTTCAAAGTTCCCCTGTAAAACCCACTCCATCCCCTAATCACCTACCCGCAAAGCACCCAAAACATAGCCAAGAGATGATGCTCTGTCATACATAAAAAGAATAAAGTCCAGTATCATATCCACAAATTTCTTCATGTTTTTTAAGGACCATGAATGTACAGAGTGTTCTAGGTATTTAGGAGACACACTAGAAAAGGGTTACATTATCTCAATTCCTACAGGAAGCTGAGATGTAGGAAGATAAGATAACAAGAGAATAACTATGGCACAGAAGAAAGAACAGAATGGTGATAACAGACCTAAGGGCGGTCACCAGTAGTTCATTTTCCTGAGCTTTTGATACTCCACTGCTTCATACATAGTTACTGATTCATGACTATTGCTTTCCAAGTATAAGTTATATCTTGATTCTTACCTTCTCCAATTACCAAGATTTTGCATTATTGTTCTGTTGCATTCCTTACTGTTGGAAATGTGGTAGCAGTTCAATAACTTGATAAGAGTTACAAATATGCTGGAGCAGCTTCTATTTGTACAAGTCTTCACATTTTACCCTACTTTGGGACATCTAGATTGCATCTATGAAATCTCCAATCATTTTAGGTTCCACAGCTACTGAGTATTTGGCTATATATTATTTTTTTTGGAGGGGGAGTGTTACGATTTGCATCTAGATGTCCCCCAGAGCCTGATACAGTCATAGGGGTGGGCTTCTAGAGTTTGTGACTGATTCATGGTGCGAGGTTGGCATTAAAGGTGTGAGTGGTACACCCACTCTAGGGTGGATAGCCTGAACATAAGGGACAGCAAGCAGCTTGTCTCTGTCTGTCTCTAACATAGGGAGATAGTATCAAAAGCAGCAGCTCTCAAGCATTTTGGCTCCAGAACACCTATACACTGAAAACTTACTGAGAAACCCTGAGACAGGTTTCTAAAAGAATACAGTGTATTTGCCAATATTTACTATACCAGAAATGAAAAATGTTTAAAATATTTATGTCTGTATTAAAACAGAATGTATACATTCCGTCAGCCATCAGAGCAGTGATGTCATTGACATTTGGTAAACTGAAAAATTTCACTTACATGAAATTTAAAGTAAAAACAGGCAAAATTATGTAAATAGTTTTGACCCCCATGAGTCCTCCAACCCCCATCAAAGAGTGTCAGGACCACATCTTACAAACCAATCACAGCTATAAATCACAGTGTTTCTTAGTTTTACCTCGTTCTGGCACCAATGACCAAGTCAACGCAATTCTATTCAATTACTCGAAAACTAGAAAAACCTGCCCAGACAGATCATCCAGCTGAAACAAAGCTTTACCACCAAAAGATATGAGACAGAGGAAAGAGGACATAAAGCTGTAAGGATATGGCCATACCCCTTCTATCCTAAGGGGTCTAGAGTATTTCCTTACACTGGCCCTTTCAGAGAGACTTTAGAGATTTTAGAGTTGTGCATTCTCCAGGATGCACACCTAGGAATTTTGAATTCTATTACTATATTCACTGCAACATCACTACACTACGTAATAAAGCAAATAGAAGTCCTACAGACTATTGCATGGAGCTGTATGTGCTCATCAGGACTCAGGGTTTCTCACTAACACTACTCTTCCCTTACTCACCTTCTGGCTCCCTAAGTCTTACAGCAGATATTACAGAGCCAGTAAACTTCTGTACCCTTCAGGAGAAAGGAAAACATTTATATTACGGAAGTGTGTACAATAATTTCTACCTCAAATAAGCAAATGTTTTGTCCAACACTTGATTTTGAAACACTATGATTCAAATTTTCATGTATTTATTTATTTTGTACTGAGAACTGAACTTAGGATCTTGTTCTTGCCAGGAAGGTGCTGTGCTGCTGTGCTATATCCCCAATCCCTCAGATTTTCACAAGCAAAAGGAAGTGTATTATTTAGATGAGGCAGAATATTTTTTAAAGACCTATCAAATCCTTTGAACATCTTCATTAAGAGGAAATAGCTCCTTATAGTTCATAAGTGTGAGCCCTTCAAATTTTTCAATACAGTACTTACAAAATGTTTGAATATTAATAGAGGAAAAAGAAAAGGTGCAAATTGGACTAGCCTCTGGAGAAGACTGATTAGAATGCTAAAATTTTAGAGAGGTGTGTGAGTTGCAGAGGAACATTATTTGAGTCATATTTCAGAGATCTCACAACCCGTTCACGTAAAAATGCTATAATGCTCTTAGGGAAAGTTTCTGTCCTCTGACCACATCCCTGTGCAAATTTTATGCAACCTAAGAATAACACTAGTTCATTTATTAAAGGTGATAATCAACCCGCTTTCTGAGGAAATGCTGACTTTGCCTGCAGGTACTATTATGGTTTTCTTCTATATACTAGGGCAACCTTATGCTTGAAAAATGCTAATTAGATTTAAGTTTTCATAAGAGGATATCAACCCTCACATCTATTTATCTGATCTCTAAAACATCTATAAAGTAACCAGCTTCAATCACTGATATAAAAAACTAATAAAAATAGCACTCCAACACCTCATCAAAGACTGTTACTTCAAAGTACAGTATCTGCTACCCTTGCTTTTGCTGAATATTTGACCCAAAGAAGTTATAATTTAGGGAAGATGGTAGAGAGACTATTGCCTCCTTTTAGATAACCTCTATACTATATTTAGGCTAATTTAGGCCAAATGTATACATTAGCCTAATTTCTCAGGATCATTTCACCTATATTTTATATAGATTTGTATCTGCTGCAAACTATTTTTGAGAAATATCACTTGTTATTCAGTGTTTCTTATCATAAGAAATTGTCTCTGACTTTATATCCAAAGAAATTCTGTCTCTCCCTTCAACAACTGACAAGCTTA